>BJBW01003576.1:26456-159523 GCA_004320125.1 Scolopax mira
CCTCACACCCCCCCCCCCTCCCCGCCGCCACCTCCACCCCCGCCCGCCGGGGGCCCCGGCCCGGCTTCCCACCAGCCCTCCCCGACCGCCTCCCGCTGCCTCCCCGCGGGGCTGCGGGGCCGCCTCCCGGCCCGGCCCGCCGCCTGCAGCCCCAGCGAGTTCCTCCCGGCCCCGACCTCCGGCGGGGGCAGCAAACCTGGCCCTGCGCCCGCCCCGCTTCCCCGCCCCGCCAACACGGTGCCCCTCTCGGACGGCTTTCGGGGTCATTGTTTGGCAGCGCTGCGCCAGCCCGCCGTCAAAATAATAATTAAAAGCAAAACAAACACCCCGATCCGGTCTTTCCTGGACACGCGGGTCGGAGCCACCGCAGCCCAAGCGTTGTTATTCCCGGGCTGGAAATAGCCCTGGCTCCGCCCTGGACAATCGCCTGTCAGAGGCCTCTTCTCTCCCCTCCCCGGAGGCCCTTCCCTGCCCTGCTTTATTTACTTTTGAAGTGTCTGGATTGATGGAGAACTGCGGACGGCACTTTCTTCTTTCCCCCGGCTCCCTCCTGCAGCAAGGGCTCCTCGTACCGCACCCGCCGCTCCGCATGACCCAAGATAACCCGGCCCCGGGGAGGCCGGGAGGAGCGGGGGAGGGCCCTTAACCAAACCAAACACATCGATCTGTCCCCAACCGGGGCCGGGGGAAGGGGGGTCGGGGGTGCCTCTGCCAGCGGCGCCCCGGGAGGGCGGGGAGGGTGGGATGCGGAGTGAGCCGCGGTCCCCCCCACCCCGAAGCGGCCTCCCCCCCCCCCGCGCCGAGAAGAGGGGGGTGGGGGGGTGGGGGCGGAAGGGAGATCGCGGTCGGGCCCGTAACGACACAAGGGATAAACACCAAAGTTATCACCAGCCGTGACCAAAATAAATGCCTGTGATAAAAAAGCACTGACAGGATGATCCATTACGCGGGTGTCACTGCCTACAACGAGGTTCAATCAGATACGCCGGTTGCCGTGGACAACGGGGGGGAAGCGGCGGTACCGGGCTGACGACTTTTCTGGAGAGGCGGGTGGCGGTTGCCATCAGGGAGGGTGACACGGCGCGATCTGCACGAGGGTGGCCCGGCGTCACGGCAAGGGACAGACCGCGGCGGTCGCCTGGCCGCTTCTCTCGCGGCCGCCGCTCGCCCCCCCGGCCCCTCCGACCCGCTGCCCGCCCGGGAGGCGACCCCGAGTCACCCGCACGTCTTTTGGGAGAAGAGTGGTGTCCTTCCCACGAGCCACCCCGGGGACGTGTGCTGTGCGCCCGGGGGAGCACACCCTCCTCTCCGGGATGCCGTCGGGTATCTCCTCGGTTCGTGTGTGTGTGTCCCCCCTTGCCCTCCCCCGGTGCGGGGCTGGGAGCACGGCTCAGCTCCCCGCGGCTGTCCTTCCCCCGGGCGCCCCGCGTCCCTCCGCAGCCCGTCGGTGGAAATCAAATGAGTGTGTTCCGTGCAGCGCGACCGTCTTCTGAGCGATGCCCTGTTATTAGCGGGGGAGGGGAGAACGGCTCTCTGCGGGATCGGTTGCTGCACGTCCTCGCCTCCGGCGGAGCCGCCTGCAGGTGCCGGAGCGGGGGCAGCAGGGGCCGGGGTGGCTGGCAGCGCCCCCGGGGAGGGCCGTACCCCCCGGGCGTCGGGCTAATCGCACGGCAGGTCAGCTCGGCGGGACGCCCGGGCCCCGGGCGGTGCGATTAATGACGGCTTAGCGGCAGCGGGGACGGGCTACCGGCCGGTCCTTCTTGAGCCACATTCCTCCAGATCGGGCCGGGCCGGGACTCGCCCTTCCCCGGGGAGGGGGTGACGGGGGACAAGGTCCCCGGGGGGAGCCAGGCGGAGGAGCGGTGGACCCTCTCCCCCGCCCCTAGGAGCAAGCAGTCTTTGGGAACGGCCATGCCCGAGGTGGGGGGCGGCGGGACACAAGGGACAGTGTCCACCCCCCCGCGGGAGGAGCGATGCCGGGGCCGTCCCCGCCGGTGCCTCGGTGCGTGACACGCCAGCTTCATGCCTCTTTCGGTGTAGAGAAACTTCCCGGCTGCTAGCGACGGGTGGCGGCGCCGCCGCCACGCATCCTCCGGTCCTGAGCTTCTCCCCCTACCACCACCCCCCAAGCGTAAACTCATCTCCCTCCCCCCCACGCACCCCCCCCCTCGCTGCCGCCCCCTTCCCGTCACGATTTAATGCTTTTCATGTTCTTCGGCAACTGCGTTTCCGCAGAGAAACCCCGGCGCGCTCCCCGCTCGGCGGCTCAGCTGTATTGTGGCGAGCTCAGGCACAGCCGGAGTGAATCCATTACGCCTCGATCCTACAATACAGGTTTATGCGGATACCCTCTGATTTACATTTAAAACAGCGCACGGGCATTGTCTGCCAGCCTGAAAAGAAAACACAGCCCTGTAACTTCAAATGACCTTCAAAGCAATGCAATTAACTCTCGTAATTATCAGTACACGCCTTTTTCTTTCTTTTTTTTTTTTTTTTGTTTTTAGAAAAAGACACAGGTGCTCGCCTCGGTGCTGTTCCACCTGGTTAAGCAGCCTCGTCCTACCAGGGAATGACACCCCACCTCCTCACACACCCCCCACCCCCACCCCTTTGCAATCCCCAAATCTGGGACTCTCTCCGCCGTTTCCTACGTTTCGACATCTCCCTTCGTCCTCCCCTTCCCCCGCCCGGGCTGAGGGACAGCTTGCTCAGCGCGGCGAGGCTTTGTCACACCGCCACACACACACGCCACCACGTCGCTGCCTGGTGCGGGCGGCGTGTTTGCTTTTCCCCGGCTCCCACAAAGCGCTCCCCTCCCGCCCGCAGGCCACGCAGAGCCGAAATTTAGGTTAATGGAATGGGCTTTGATCCGTGGTCCCCTTCGCCCTCCCCTCACCCCGAACGACATCGATCCGCCGCATTTACTCCCGCGCCCGTCGGCCTCCGGCGCGACCGGAGAGAACAAACAAATATCCCCGAAACGCCCGGCCGGTGGCGGCCCCCGGCCCCGGAGGTGAGGACGGAGTGGCCGGTCTCCGGCGGCCGAATGTGCAGTGTCACGATGGCCCCCAGGGCCCGCCAGCAGCACCGGGGGCGACAGGGACGCGGGCAGTTCGAGAAGGGGTGTGCGTGTGTGTTGCTGGCCCCGCAGGAACCGCCGCCCCCCCTCCCCTTCTCCCCTCTTTTGCACACACACACACACGCACACAAAATAAATAAATAACGAGGCGGCTGGAGCCATCTGGGGTTGGATGGCTTCTCATCTCATTACAGAGCATTAGGAGAAACAGGCAAATATACAGCTATTAAAATTAATCGCCTCGCGCTGTCAGCTGAACATAATGGAAATTATTTATAGGCTGCCTACGATGCCTTTCTCGTCACGGAGGCTTGGTGCGGAGAGGCACACACTCGCAGCTCCCAGCACGGAGAGGCGTGCGGGGGGCCCCGGGCTCGGCTCGGCCCGGCCCGGCCCGGCCCGGCCAGCGAAGTTTGGGAGCTCGGGGTGGCGGGGGGGGGGGAGTGTAAAGGGAAGAGGAAAGGAAAAACAAGCGGCAGAGGCGCCGCGTGTAGCGAGCCAAGGTGGCTGAGGCGCAAACAGGGCAACCCGCGATGCTGGGGGCCTCCCCCGGGCTGCTCTGGAGGAGGGTCCCCGAGGCGCTACGAGGCAGGGTCGGGGGCGGAAAGACACACACGCACACACACACACGCACACTCCCGTCGGAAAAGGGCGCCCAGTGCTTAGCAGCCGCCGTGCGATGTTGCGGGGCACGCCGCGGGAGGGGGGCGATGCGCTTCCCCAGCGATCTGCTGCCAGATGAAATGTTAATTGTCAGCCCTTCCGCTTCTGCCTCTGGAGGGGCCTTTCGGAGCTGTTTGCTTCTGCTCCGGGGGGGGGCGCGGGGGTCTCTCCCGCTTGGGGGGCAAGAGGGGGGGAGACACTCTAAACAGAATCGTCCATGCCAAGCAGAGCTGGCCTGGTTTTTTTTCCGACCAAGAAAGAGAGCTCCGTTGGGAAGCAGGAAAGCGCTGCCCGTACGTTTCCCCGCTCCCGGGTCGGCCGGGGTTGTTTTAGCCAAGAGAACCGCTCCCGGGTTGGCCGGGGCCAGCCGCCTCCCCCCGGCAGCTGCGGGGCTCCCGGCCGTGCTCTGCTGGCGTGAGGACCATAACCCTCCCCCGCAGAGGCCGGAGGAGGCAAAGTACGGCTGCCAGAGGCAGCGGGAGGCGCCGGAGCGGCCCGGGTGGCACCGACTGAGATCGGGGGGAGGAAGGGGGGAGGGAGGGGAGAAGGTGCGAGAAAGCCCGAGCGAGAGGCTGGAAGCGCTGGCTCTGCCAGGCTTGAGAGGTTAATAAATACACCCGTCCCCTCTCCCCAGCCCGCCCGAGGCTACGACTCGCAGCTCAGCGGGTAATTGACAGTCTCAATCCAAAATTGAAACATGTGTTAACAACAACGGCCACGCATCCTAGGAGCTACCCGGGAGATCGCCACCTCACGGTCTTTATATATTATTTGAATCCACCGGAGGAAAGTGTCACGAGGTTTTCCGAGCACGTTTCACCCCTACCTGTAAATCAGCTCTTATCAGCGCTGGCTGCTCAGACGGAGCCAGCCTCGCCTTAGAGCGCCGGAGCAGGAGAGCCATTGCTCCCTGGCAGCGCCGTTTCCCTGCCGCCACCACGGCGAAGCCCGCCGGCACCTCTCTCCCGACCGGGCCGCCTCCCGAGGGGACTCCTCGCAGGGACTCGCCCGTGTCCGGGAGCGGGCGAGAATCCGAGATACGGAGGCCGCCGGGGCTGCCCGGCGCTCCCGCATGCGGCGGCGGGGACGTGGCTCTCCGGGTGTGCGGGAGTGTGGGGGGAGCAGGGCCGCATCTCGCACCCGCCTCCCACAGGCGGCCCCCTTCCTCCCACCCCCTCCCCTCCCAGGGCAAGCAGGACCCGTGTCCGTGTCGTGTCTGTCCCGCCGCCCGCCCCGGCTCCCAACGTATTTCCCGTGGGGAAGCCCGTGTTTTTGGGACCCAGCGGAGCAGCGCCTCCCCCCCCCCCCCCCCCCCACTCCCCCCCCCCCCCCCGCGCCCAGCCGAGAGCCTTTCCCGGCGGCGCTCCAACAGCCGCAGCGGGGTCGCCTACTCTCTGCGGAGCAGCGAAGCCGGGGATCCCCCCACCCACCTCTACACCCCTTTAAAGGCCCATGCTGTCTCCAGCAGGAGGGATCGGGCCGGGAAAGAGCGAGTTTGTGCCGAAGTGGTTGGACGTGCAGAGGCAGGACAACACTGGCAGGGTTCCCCGGGAAGGGCAGGTCTCCAGGGCCTCCCACCGCCAGCTCCATCCCTTTCCCGCCTCCCCCCCCCCCCACCATCATCCCCCTTTCCACGCCGGCAGCCTGTGCGGGGGGCAGCCTGCCTTCCTCCGCCGGGGGGACGGCGGTGGCTCCCGCTGCCCCTGCGGCCCGACCTCCGTTTAGCGCCTGCCAGCCCTGCGCGGGGGTCACGACCAGCGGAGCCGGCAGATGGAAAATCCCAGTTCCTGCCGCGCATAAACAAGGTGGGGACGGGCAGAGCGGGCCTCGGCGCTGCGCGGGAGGGGAAGGGCGTGGGGTCCCTCCTCCGTGGCCCGCTGCCCGGCCGGCTCTTGCCCCGGGAGCTCCCTCCCCCGGCGGGCGCCGGCCGCGCTGCAGTGCGCGGAGGCGGAGGGGCCCGGAGCGGGAGGGGGGGCTCCGTCCGGTGAAGGAACGGGACCGCCGGCGGGAAGCGGCCTCCGCAGGCGGTCCCGGGAGCGGGGGGCCGCCCTGGCCGAGCAGGACGCCGGTAGGGCAGCGGGGCAGAGTTTCTGCCCGGCGTCCTCGGCCCCGCGGCGCACCGGCCCCCCGCGCCACTCGGCAGCTCTCGCCCACGCGTGCGCTCACACGCACGCAGGCTGAGTCACACCGGCACGCCGCCTCTCGCGCGCCGTGTCACGCATACACGTCCGTGTGGCACACACGGTCCCCTTCTCGCGAGCGCCGTGTCACACGCAGAACCGATTCCCACGCACATTCGCTGCCTCTCACGGGACACTGCCTCCCTCGGGAAAGCACGCCGGATCACACCCACTCGGGACACACGCCGGGGAGCTCGCACCCACAGCCACGCATTCCCTCTCTCACGCCCGGGCTCTGCCACGTAGCCACACGGACTCCCGCTGACCACGCACACGCCACCGCACACGCTCGGGATTCCCCACGCGGGCACACGAGCGCCGCTTCCCTCGCAGCACGCTCCCGGTCCCCCCAAAGAGGCATCGTCTCGCCGGTACTCGCCACCGCAGACTTGCACACAGGGAGCCGCACGCCGTCCCCGGCTGCTCCCCGGGCACGTCGCCACCCGCACACGCCCACACCCACACCACACACACACACGCAGCCTCCACCCTTCACACCCGAGGGGGCGGGCGGCCCCGCGGCGGGGGCCCTGCCGTGCCCGGCCGGCCTCGCGTGTGCGCTTGCGGGAAACACGAAGACCTCGCCTGCGGCCCCGTTGGCAGCGCTCCGCCGCCACCGCCGGGCCAGCTGCGCGGCCCCCGTCCCCAACAGCTTGTGTTTGTTCCTACCAGGCGCCCGGGGGGAGGAAGGGTCAATGTGTGTGTCGTGTGTGTCCCCCCACCCCCCGGCGCCGCGCAGCCCCGGGGCAGGGGGCACCGCGGGGCAGCGGCGGGGGCTCCACCTGCCGCCGGGTTTCTCCGCACGGGGGGACGCTCCCGCCCCGCTCCTCCGTGGCTGCCACGCTTGATTCACCCGTCCCGGGGTGACGCTGCGGCCCCCGGGCGGGTGGCCCCGGCGGAGGCCGGGCCGTGCTGTGCGCTGGGCGGCTGCGGTGTGTGGCTGCCGGAGCCAACCGGGGAAAGGCCAACAGCGCCCGAGGCGCGGGCAGAGGTAGCGCTGGGCTGATCTCTTGGCAGATCTGAGAGCGATTTGGCCGCCACAGCCGGGAGGCCGGCCCGGATTATTCATCACGGGCGAACGAACACAATCTCCCCCCCCTCCGCCCCCCCCGCCTTCCCTCCCCCCCACCGCGCTCCCCCTCCGCCAGCCCTGGATATTTTGTCCCGGCCGTGCAAACAATATTCAACTTGTATCCTCTTCCGTGAAGGCACCGGGAAGCCGGCGGCTGCCAGGAACAGGCTCCCGTGCAGCTCACGGCAGCGGGATCCTGTTTCCCTCGCAGCCGGCGGAGAGCGGCAGCTCCGCGGGGAAACGGGCGCTTTCCAACCCACCCCCTCCCTCCAACCCCCCTCCCCCCGGCGAACGGCGGTGGCCCCCGGGCCCTGCCAGCCGTCTGGTGTCTGTTTGGGGGGGTGTGTGTGTGTAGCAAAGGGGGGGGTGGAAGGGTTGGCCGTCTCCCGGGGTCCCGGCCGCAGGCGAGGCCCCCCCCGGCGTGCAGCCGCTGCTTCGCAAACCGCACGATCGCAGCTCCGGGCGGGGGGGCGGGGGGGCGGCGCTGGCAGCCGGCCCTGCCTGCCCTTGCCAAGCCGCGGGCACAGCGGGGCTCGGCGGCCCCGGGCGCGGCGCTCCGCTCGCCAGCCAAAAGCCGAAATAACAGCCAAAGCTCCGCAAACGTGTGTGTGTGTCGCCCCCCCAACACGGGTTTGCCGGTTTCCCCCTTTCCCTCCCCGCAGCCGCCGGGGAAGGAAGGGAGGGCCTCCCCCCAGCGGGAGCCGCCGGCGCGGCGGGAGGGCCCCGGGTACTCGGGCTCCCCTCCGGGCCCCTCTCCCTGACCCCGCTCCCATGGGGGCTCCCGGCGCGGCGGCGGAGCCGGGCTTCCCTCGCCCCCTGTTGGGGACCGGGGCGCAGTGCGAAGCCGCAGCGGCGGGTCCCCNNCGCGGGGGGCCCCCCCCCCCCCCCCCCCCCCCCCGCAACCGGGCCGCCGCCTCCGGGCGCAGGAAACGTCCCCGCCACGCTGAGCGGCGAGCAGCGGTGACGGCGGGGCCCGGGGGCGTCCTTCCTCCTCCTTTCCCCTTTCCATCCCTTCCCATTTCCCCTTCCCTCTGTCCTCCATCCCCTCCCCCCCGCTCGGGGGCCACCCCGAGAGCGCACTCAGCCGAGTGCATCTCGCTCTTAAATCAAGCCTGGATATTTAAAGCTTAACTCCCGGTTTATTTTCGTCCTAGACCAAAGACGCTCGCTGCTTATTCGGGAAGCTATTTAAATGCCTCCCCACTCCCCCCCCCCCCCCCCCCCGACCTCCCCTCGAGGTTATGAACGTTTACTGATGGAGAATTTCACAAGGGTATTTGGTCCCGTCGCCCCGGCTCACCAGGACACGCCGCGGGGAGCCCGGGAGCGTTGCCGAGGGCGGGGGTAGGGGGTGGGAGAGAGATATATTTTGGGGAGCCGAAGGGAAAAGACCTCTTTTCATCCAGGGAATCGCGGTACTTCACACTCACTTCGTGGTTTATTACTACAGGAGGAATCTGTTTATAGTCAAACCGTATTACATTGGGCCGTATCGATTTTCCGGCAGTACTCCCCACCGATTTAATTGTTTTTAGGAATGTCAATTGCAGCTCTCATGTTCCCTGAATTCATCAGTGTTCAAATGATAAACCTCATCATCGCTCTAAATCACACGGCAATCTGCTCGTTATTCGCTCTGTGTGTGTGTCCCCGCAAAGCCCCCCGCACTGACCGGACCGAACGTGTCTCAGGCTGCGTTAAATTTCACGCAGGGCCCTAGATGTCTGCTCCCACCTCTCCCCGATTCATAGCAAAACACATCCCACCCCTCCCCCCCACCTCCCCCCTTTTAAGCTTTACTGTCTTAAAATGAATATGCGCTGAAGAAATACACCCTTAAATTAGTCACGGTTCCTGGTTTCGGGTTCTAGGGCTCAAAATCCCCATTGCAGCGCAGAGCAGACAAAACCAGAAAAAAAAAATAAAATTCCAACCAACAAACAAAACAAAACAAAACAAAAATCCCCAAACCCAACAAAAACCACACAGAGAAGTCATCGAGTCTTTAAAAAATAATTAGGAAGAAAAACAAGCTGAAACTGCGGACAAGGCGCTGGAAACTCCACGCTGCTGCTGGTGGCTGCGCTAAATCCCCGCTGGGGAGGGCAAACCGATGCTTTCCCCGCCGCCCTGCCCTCTGTCTCCCTACCCGCCCGCCACGCCCGACGGCGCGCACACGCGTGGGCAGCCGCGGGGGATCCCGCCAGCCCCCGGCCGAGGTCACCGAGCTCTTAGTGGCGCTGCGGTTGCCCAAGGGACACCGGATGGCGTGGGGGGGGGGGACGGGACGGGACGGGACGACGGGAAATGCGGTGTAACCCTCCCGCGGTAGGAGCGGGCTCCCGAGGGCGATCGTGGGCACCGTCCCGGGAGGGCGAGCGCAGCCCGCGGAAGGCGTGGGTCGCGGCCAGTCCCCGCGGGAGGGGACGGGTTTCGGCGAGTGTCGCTCAGCCCAGTTATTTCGGCATTTTTTCCTGCTGCTGGGGGCTGTCCCCTCCCCCCCCTCAATCCTTTCTTCCCCCCCCCCCCCCCCCCGGCGTGACCCGCGGACGGGCTCAGCCCCCGCGGCGGTTTCCCTCCGCGGCAAACCTTTCCCTAATCCATCTGGCGAGTGAGTTCCCGGAAACACACCGGGAACCGCGCTTTAATGGCCAGCGGTTTATTTTAATTTGTGCTCCCAAGTTGGCTGCTATCGCTCGGGGCGGCGACGGGCGGGGGGGTTGTTTACGCGGGTGGGGGACGCCAGGCCGGCTGCGAGCCCCACGGCGCCCGCGTTTAGAGGGGTTGCGGTTTAGCGAGGGGCCCGCGGGGTTGAGTTTGGAGTCCTCTAGGACGTTTACGGCGACGGCAGCGACCGCCCTGAAGGCAAGAGGTACCCTACAAACTCAGGGAGGGGGCACCCCCTTGACCCCCGAACCCCCCCCCCCCCCAAGATGTGCAGCGTTCCCCCGCTCCTCCTTCGTGGGAAGGGCAGGGAAACCCTTGCTGCCGGCTCCGCAGGGCTCTACAGCCCTCTCGAAGTGCTGCGGGGTCCTGCGGAGCCGGGAGCAGCTTGGAATCGGGGGACCGGGATGTACAGGGGTTTTTCACATCCCCCCCCTTCACCTCCCCCACCCCGCTCCCCCTGGGGACGGAGGGTTGCGGGTGGGAAAGTCGCGATGGGCTGCACGACGGGCATCCATCAACCTTGCTCTGGCGTCTCCCGCGGGCAGCCCTCGGCTGCTGTTTATTTTGTTATCAAATCAATTAAGCTGCCGCTCTCCTATAAAAGGGGGGCGGGAGGGGAAGGAGGAGGAGGGGGTTTGGAGTAAAACTGTGGCCACTCCTTTGCCATCGCCTCACCAAAGCGAAGAGCTCCTCCTGTTGGAAAAATGTTTTCTTGCCGGATGGGAAAACCCCCAGCACGCAAGCGATTCCATTTTATTATTTTATTTCGTGTTATGTAGCTTTAGGTTATACCATGTTATCATTTTATTTTACTTCATCTGTCGACGGTCCCCCTGTCAGCAAACAAGCCAGGCACCTGGTTCAAATGCTGTCGTGTGGTCTCCTTCTCTGTCACCATAATGTCTGGCCACCGAGGCAATTGGGAGGCCTGGTCAAACACTGACCCCAAAACGGTGGAGCCTCCCTGTGCCATCCTGAGCAGGGGCTCATCCCTGTAAGCTACATTTGGCAGCTGCGAGGTTTCTTGGCTTGATCCAAAGTTTCGGGCAATCTGCAGAAATCGGCGTCCTGGGCACTAGAAAGATTCACGTTGGTTCTTGGAGGCAGCTCTAACGCCGGGTAATTTCTATCCTGTACACTATGAAGTTCATGTCCAGGATTACCTTAAATTTATATATTTTTTTAAGCTTACGGTTTCTGCTAAATGAGCTAAGCCGAACTGGGTGTAGCCGGTGTAGTCACAACCGGTATCTTTTTGGCAGACCCTGGGAGAAAAAGCCAAGTATTTGATGAGCAGAGAGATTCTCCCAGGATGCTGGAAGGGTGCCGGAGGAGAGGGCCTGGCCAGCCTGCCCTGCCAGGAGCGGGGCTGATGGATTTCAAGGAGGGGCTTTTGCTTCTTCTGTTCAAATGAGCTCCTTGCCTCTCTAGTTGCTGCCAATGACTGAAGGCTTTGCCTTACTAAATAGTGATGTATCGTATAATTTGATTATTTTGTAGTAGTGCGAAGGGGACCACGATCTCCCCGGTCAGAGAAGGCTGTGGGCTGAAGAGGATGTCTTTATGTTATAGGACCACTTACCTCCCCCTGCAACAACCTTCCCCACTCCTTTTACTCATTCTCTTCCTGGGAGACACAGACATGGAGTCTCTTGGGGATTCCTTCTGCTTTGCCTGCCGCTGGGGAAGGAAGGGTTGTACGGAGGGTGCTGAGCTCCCGCAGCTCCCTGCTACTCGGATGGGAAAGGTATCCTGCAGCTCCGAGGAAGAGTGGGATCACAATGGAGGGGAGGAGGTGGAGGTGCAGCAGGGCTGGGCGTTGCAGAGCAAGGTGAGGCGATGGGGCAGCTCCCAGTGGGCGTGAGATGGGTATTGCTCATTCCTGTGTCGCACCAACTGGCTCCTAGTCATCAGGGGTCATGCACATCGTGAACTGTGATACCACTGGGATGGCAATGCTCATTACAGATACTGACATCAGGAGAAAAATGGTGCTCTTGCTCCCTCCTCGTGCTGTAAGTGCTCTGAAGAAAGAGTTTGGTGCGCTGGATACATATCTTACGCTTTCAGAAACAGCCACTGATTATGAAAACCTTCATTTTTGGGGCACTCAGCTACACCCTGTGTGCAAAAGCGGGCGCACTCACAATCAGCAGCTACTGAAAAAAAATAATCCTAGCTTAATTTTGGTTCATCATAAATGGATAAAAGCGCTAAGGCATGCAGGCTAGGTGCAGTCGTGTTGGGGGGTGGTGAAAACTGTGAGCAGTGGGTGCGCTTTAAGATATTTCCTACTGCTTCTGCATGGTGACTTTACCTATTTTAGAACAATTTACTTTGCTACCTTTGCTAAGTACAGTTGATTTCTGTTGTTTAACCAACGACTGCTCTCTCTCAGGCCATCTGCTCCTCCTACCCCATCCTGCAGCAGCCCGGAGCTTCAGGAGGTGGTATGGCCGTGTCCCACCCAGTGCACAGCGCAATGGCAAAAAAGCACTTTTATCTATTCGTGCCAACGTGGGGAGAGAAGTGGGAGGGGGAAAAACTTAGTGAAGCCGATAGTTGTGCTCTTAAGGTGTCAACAAAACACCAATTCGGAAAGAATGACAACAAAGTGTTGTTTTGTTATATTTCTGTGGCCACTCCTTACTGCTGCTCTATTTAGTGAAAAGAGAAAATAAACCAGAAACGTCTCACCTAAACCAGGCGCTGCCAGAGCCGGGTCAATAATCAATGACACGGCCAGTGTAGTCCTCAGCCTCAGCCCTCGCAATCTTGTGAGCATGATTTCACCTTCTCCACATTACGTCAGCCGCATCCACCACCCACAACCCACACGCCTCCCCCCTCCGTCCCCACACGGGCTGCGTAACCCCAAGCTCCAGCCCTGCAGCACGGTTTGCCAGAGGAGCCGCCGTGGGGATCGGTGGGGTCCCGTGAAGCAGCCCGGGGTTCAGGCCGCCCCATTTTAGCAGCTGGTGGAAGGGTGCTGTCCTTAGGGGATGGTGCAAACCCTTTGTTTGCCCCTAAGCGCCAGTCGGTTGTAGGAGAGTTCAGGGTCTTGATTCTTGTCAGGGGAGGTTTTGCTCGTAGGGCTGGGGTTAAAGGTTTCGGGCGGGAAGGGAGGGAGGGAGGGAAGGAGGGAGGGAGGGAGGGAGGGAAGGAGGGGGGGAGGGAGGGAGGGAAGGAGGGAGGAAGCCTGTGGGTTCTAGAAGCCGGTGGGGGGATGTGCCGAAGGTGAAACTGCGGTTAAGGGCTTCAAAACCCGAGGGAAGGCTTGGCTAGGGACTTCATGGCTGTCTAATGTTTTCGTTGGTGGGATGTGCCATGAGCAACTTTAACGGATTTTTAACAATATTTTTGGTTTGGTGGGATTTCTGTGCAAACATTGACAGATGGCATGGGTAGCTCATGTATTTTTGTCTCTGTTCCTCTAGTAGTGTCTTGCAAAGCCCTAAATCTTCACATATCACCTTGCTTTCTGTGTGACCTCTTCACTTGATTCCTCTTCTCTATATTCTTTTGGAGACCCTGTCCTGGATTAATTGTGTGTTCCATTGTTCCTAGAGCCTGACTAACACTCTTCTTCTCTTTTCTGACTCTTTGGCCAGCTCTTTCACTGCTCTTTTGTACAGAATCACTGGAGATAGCTGTATGAGTTGATATATATGGGCAGTGAGAAAAAAAAAGGAGCAGGGAAGGAGAAAAGGGATACGTATGGGATAGTAAGGAGAGGCAGCATGAGAAGAGGTGGTGAAGATATTGAAATGTATGTTGGGGCTTGTCTATAGTGTGGTGTGAAGGTTTTCAGGACTGACAAGCTCTGAGGGAGATGGGAGAAAACTGTCTCTGTAGCCAGTCTGGACCTGAGAGGGAGAAACAGAGGAACTGTGTTGCTGACAAAGCCTGGGCAGCCACTCTCTCCTGAACATCTCTCGTTTAAGCTTTCCCTTCCCTTCTGTGCTGCCCCACACAACCCCACGGCTGCAGCCGTGCTACATCCCCTCTGACAGCTGAGCTGAGAGTGGTGCAGTCACCCCTCTGCTGGGAGGAGAGACCGAGGCAGCAGAAACAGGGTTGGGTTTCCAGGGGGTTAAAAGACCAGGAGCCTGTACCCTCACAGGGGCAGCCCTCAGAGGGAGCCCCTCACTCTCGCCTCAGCTTTGTGGTGCAGTCAGGGCTGGCGTGCACCACCACCGAGATGCAGCTCCCTTGGCACCAGCCGAGCGCAGAAGGGTGGAAGGTGACATGGATGAGACATCTGCAAGGAGGGATGCTCAAGTGCAGTACCTCTGGGCCCCGGGGCCAGGCTTAGTCCTTTCCTCCTCTACTGCAGAGACAGACCAGAGCACTCAGGGCTTAGCAGGGCTTAACCGCTTACACACGTCCAGCGCTCAGCCGCTTGCTCCTCACATCGTGTGTGCCCGCACACGGGCAGAGCGTATCCCGCTCACGTCACCCCCTGTTACCTTGAAAATCCACCTCCGTAATTCCTGCTATCAGGTAAGCAATGCAAGAGGTGGAAGGCCTTTAAACCCACATTGCTAGCAAACCCAACTAGTCCCGTTGGAGGATAAACTCAGCATAACTCGGGTCTGGCACCTGGAGCAGGAGGAGTGATTTGCGGTGCCCAAAATTTCCGAGGGACAAAACAACAGAAACCTCGAGGTGCCATCACATCTTCCATCTGTAAAGACCGGTATTTACAACTACTTAGAAATAAATGCGAAGGAAAATGAGCATCATATATAAAGGGGTAGATATGCTGGAAAACAATGTGTTAACCCTTCTCTGATTTATGCAAGAGCTATTCTCTAAAATCTGGAGATTAAATTAAATCATGAAAGTTTGATATGGAGGCATTTGATTCCTGGTTTGGCTGCAAATTCCAAACTAGCTTTAAGTATGGTCTCAAGACTGACATCCTCCCTTTTATTCGATTTAGCACAGCTTATTTTAGCTTGTATGCACACCACCTTCCCCTAATATGAGTCCCTGCCATAAAAAATCACTGGCATCCCTTCAAAATGCAACAGAAAGGGTTTGGTCACTGCTTGAGAGCAGAGAAGGTATTTCAAAGGGAGAACACGACTGAAAATTGTATGTGGAAAAGGAAGGATCTGATATTTAAACTGGGCTCTGAATTTCCCCTGATTACAAGAGGCACCAGGAGCGAGATTTGGCCCTTGCGTTGCACTCTCATAGGCACACAATTACCCTGCCTTTTTTGTGTGGTGCAAGCCAGAAGAGGGACTGATCCAAGCTTTCAAGCAACAGGCTATACGCTATCAGCATCACAGGGCGGCTGGTTTGTTTATACAGCTCCTAATGGAGGTGATGGATTAGCCACTCTTTTTGCACCATGCTGATGCTAAAAATGTGCCTGGCCTCACCTTAAAGGAAGAAACTATATATTTGCCTCCATCTTCGTGTTTTGAACCACATGGACAGAGCCAGACGAAACACAGGTGTAAGCCAAATTACAGTAATGTAAATATTTATGACAAATCATTGGGGTAGCCTTTTTGCTTGGCTTTTGACAACTTAATGTTGCTATAGATCTTAGCCTGTATGGGACAGGTAGGAAGGCTGGCACAGCTTCGTTAAGCATAATTTAAAATACCAGATTAAAAAAAAATCCAACAAGAAATTTCACCAGGTTGTGGAATACTGGGCTCTCCTTTGTCAGCGATTCTTACTGAAGACAAACTTTAATGGTATTCATGTCTAAAAATACTTAAAAACCTGCTTCTTGGGAAAGAATATAGACTCCAGGTCCTGACCACAACAGCAAATTGCTGTCAGTGACACAGCCTATGCATATTTAGGGGGCCCAGCTTTGCCCTCTCCTTGACAGGATAGTGGGTTGCCTTGGGGTTCATCTGCTCATATCACTGTCATCTGTCATGACATACTCATATGGGACCCAGCTGCTGAAGCTTACGCTAAGAAAGAAAAAAATGTAAAAAATAATTGGTTGATGTTTATGTGGTTCCTTAGGCTACACCTGCACAGTCCTTTTCAGGGCTTGCTATTTGAAGAATCATTAACCTTACAAACATATGCTGTCCTATATCTTAAGTAATATGCCCTTCTACTGTTAACCTTTAAATAATGCAGGTGCAGAAAAAGCCTCGTCATTACTGAGCACCTCCCGGTAAAATTTGGCTGCAGCTTAATGTCAATACTAAAAGCATCATAACATTTTAGTAAACGTGTTTCTGAGGTGAGATTGATTCTCTTAGATCTGCTGGGAGATTAGGCATCTTTTCAACTCGAGAGTTTTGGAAACACTCATCACTGGAGCCAGCAGTCTGAACATGATGAAGCCTTTTGTACCGGGACCAAGGTTGTTCTGGGCCTGCCACAAACTAGCCAAGACAAAAGAAAGTCAAATTGTGTGCCACCACAGGCATCTGCCTCAGACTCGCTCCCTGCAACAGAGGCATCTAGGATCTCCTGGAAATGCAGCTGTTGTCATGGTGAGCCCTGCCTCCTCCGGTGCTGAGGTTGGAGACAATACCCTAGTCTTGCCATGGCTCCCCATAAAGGACCAGTCTAAGGTCTCAGACCTCAGTAAGGAGCAGTGAGGATGTTGGTGCTGCAGCCTGTATAGGAGTCATCATGGAGAAAAGAGGGGAGCACAGACTGGGTAAAGAATATGGCAGTAGCCACTTCCCTCTGAAGTGGTCTCCCAAAAGGATTTGGGCCAAACAATGCCAGATCATTGTGGTAACTGCAATAACAAAGCAACAATCATTGATCTGAGTGTCCCCAACACAGCAGTGGGTCTTAAATATGATCATTACCCTGGGTGATACAGTTGTAGGGAAGATGAAGTGTGTACCCGCCATTTTTCATTGAAGAGATCAATTAAACTGAAATGAGTAGCTGTGAAAAGAGGTGGAAGAGGATGCCTGCATGTATGACAGGTAAGAGAAACCACGTGGACAGCTTCAGGGAAGCTGGCAAGCAAAGAGTAAGCACAGCACCACTCATAGCAGGACTGAGAAATGCTCAGAGAAAGAGAGAAAGTGCTCTGGGGTTGAAGTGCTTGAAGGAAAAAAAAAAAAAAAAGTCGAAGCTGTAGGTAAAGAAATTGCCTCCTCTTGGTTGATTTCTCCTGCCTTCTAGGAATCAAGCAGTTGCAATTAAACAGGCTTCCACCAATGAAATAACTCACCTGTTTCCAATTTCTAGTAGAAATGAATGCTACATTTTAGCCATGCCACTCATCAAAAAGGGCAACTATGCATCGAAAAAGATGCAAAAATATAGACACTTTTTCAAGGAATGAAAATCATCCACGTTTCTTTTTGATAACTCGCAAGTCGTGTTTTCTGGGATACTTCCTCGCCTCCTCTCCTGCGAGGACAGAGCGGGAGAGAAACCTTCCAGGTTAGTGATAGAGCAAAACACCCTTCGTTATGGTCTTGGAGGCTTGCAAACAGTGAGCTCCTGGCTCTTCTGGAGAAGTGGCCTCAGAACACTGCTACCACCGGGTCAGCCTGAGCCAGCGTAACCTCCGGGGGCTGCTGGCTGTGCCCAGCTCTGCCTTGGCTCCCAGTGGGGTCAGCAGCAGTCAGCTGCGTTGGCAGAGCCTCCGCCTGGGTTATGTGCTGAGGCGATAGGCTCTCTCTATAGCAATATGCTATACGTGTGTGGTATTTGCTTAGGCGGTTCCCTTACTCGTACTGGGAAAAGTTTAAGGTGGGGGGAGGGAAAAAGCACGGCCCCTTGACATAGAGACTCACGCAGCAAAGGCTCTATAAAGGAAAGCCCCATACCCCCAAAACACAATTTCAGATCTATTGTTGGAGAGTAAAAAGGCAGTAATTACGATTGGAGACCAATTGTGCTCTATTGCCGGGGAAGATAATTCTCACCACAGATACACAGCTAGCTCTATTTTTATTCTATGATTTCTTTTTTCAGCATGCTGAAAAACCCAGAGAACAAGTGACAAACCGAATTCAGAGGTGTCCAAGTAAAGTTACTTTTGAGCAGAATGTAATCCATCAGGATACCATTTGCAGTGTCTATTTTAGTAAAAGTCCCCAAACTACAGTCCTTTAGAATTAAAATAAATATTGATATAATGCATAATATCGGCAGCTGCTTTCTGGATTGTACTGTGCTATCATCTATCACCATAAGTAGTTTTTAATGTAAAAATGAAATATACATTCTGCTGCAGCTACTTATGTTTTGCACTGGGTTGGTTGTTTGTTTTTAACCGTCTTGTGTTAGATGGGGGGGGAACATGAATAGACTGTCAAAGGGCGATGCCATGTATATATCTATCTTTTGCAACCACCAGCCTGAGCGACTCCTTGCGTGAAGCTGTGCTGGATCAGGCCATATTGGGCTTGGTGCACGTCACCAGCACCTACAGAGCCAAGGCAGGCCGTGGCCAGGCACTGGGACTTGCTGGAGCGTGGTGCCAGAGACCGCAGGGGCGATGGGGCCACTCGTGAGTCCTGGCCCATTCGTTGCTGCATGCTGACCAGGCAGCTTCAGCCCAGTGCCCTCCTGGTGGCCACACCAGTTCAGCCACACGCTCAAGTTCTGTTCCACGGGTTACCCCAGCTCATGCATTAGTAAGCTCTCGGATTTACCTCGGCGTACCTAGGTTGAACTAAAACGCAGAACAATCACTCTAGACATATCCAAACTTTGTTTTTGGCCCAAGTGAAAATGCTCACTGTCCAAAAAAGAAGCATCACAATGCAGAAAAGCTTAAGATGAGCTAGAAATATACTTGTTGCGTGAGCTGGAACTTGTGTTTGTGTCATCTGAGATATCATTTGTTTTAGAATATAATAACTCATGATCCCAGCTCAGAAATAAAGAACAAAGTTTGTGCTCTCCAGAGTGTATTTCTGAATATCCTGGCTGCTACCTGTAGCTTCCTATGGTAGAGCAGGGAAGGAAAAAGACCTATTCAGAGGGACCCCAGGTTTCCTCCAGTGTCTGGAGGGCACAATGTGAGCAATGTAATGCTCACAATCAGGGTGAGCATTAGTGAGGCTCAGTGACATCTTCAGAGAGATGGGGGAGCAGCTTCAGAGAGCTGCACAATCAGCAGGACACCTACAGAAAACTTTCCAAAACTGCACATGAGACTGGAGGCAGGTTTACGTAGCTGGGTATACCCAGGAGCTGACAAGCATCTTAAAGGAGCCATCTGTGCCACCCTGCACAATGGAAAGAAAGCTTTCTTCAGTGTTTAGGACAATAATGGCAAGGACAACTTCACAAGTCTTCACAGAGCCCTGAAGATTGCTTTGCTTCTCTGGATTAGAGAAATAACAACAAACTTACTTCACTGGAATTTTTTTCTTTTTTTTTTGAGAGAAGTGGAACATGTTTCTGCCTTTCCTGATTGGTACAAAAAGACTGTTTTCTCTTCTAATCACCATTGGATAAAAAAATGGAAGAGCAAATGACCTACGTTTTACCACTGTGATGCTTCTTGCTTCCTATTATACCAGAAAGGTATACCAGGTACACTCTGAAAAGCATACGTTTCCCTCTCTCCGCTATTTCCCAAGGTTTTCCTGGTGATCGTGTGTTATTGTGGGGATTAACGCAAGGGAAACTTGAAAGCAGTTAGAGAAGACTGTGGGCTCTGTGGGGTATGAGGGATGGGCTGTTATCCCTCACACCTCCTTGTTGCAAATCCCATTTGGTGGTGTGCTAGTGAAAAGTAAACCTGCCCTTTGCAAGTATTTGGATCATTCAGTGGAGAAAAGAGCCTGCGTCAGGGTTGTTTTTAGCAATAGAAGGGACTAACTTTGTTCCCACAAGAGGCAGCCCCAGTGAGAGTCTTCCTGAGAGCTCTTACTCCTGCTTTGTCCTGCTCTGGGCTTGGCTTTCTATCCACAGCATTTTCCCTGCCAGGGAAAGGGCTTGGGCTGCTCCTGCTCCTTGGTCCTGCTCCCTAGTGAGGTGGGCGCTGTGGGAGAGGAAGGTCTCAGCAGAGGTAGCTGTATCTGGGCTGAAAACCTGAATGCTGTAGAGAAGGAAACAAGCATCTGTCCTGTGCTGTGAAAAACCTGCCCGTTGGGTCCTATCCTGCTTCTGCTGATATCAGCAGGAGCTTGTCCTTTGATTTGAATGAGACTACTATTTTCTGAACTCCTTCCATTCCATTCAGGCTAGTTAGGAATAGTCCGATCCATTGGAATGGACTGGTCCATCCCTGCTCACAGAGTACACAGGAGCAGGTTTCCCTTTGCACAGGCTTGTGATTTACAACTCTTTAAGTACCAATGCTCTTTAGAAAATTAATTTTTCTCCACAAGCCAGTCGCTAAGGGCATTTACTACTTGCTATTCACGCAGTATGTTTGGTCACTGTATCCCAAGGTATTGTCCCTGTTCCAGGACTGGCCCCACCTCAGCTCTATAAACCGGAACCCCCTCTCCGCTCACAGATTGTCCCCAAACATATTGAATTGTTCCTTAGATCCATTGTACTCACTGGGAAACTAAAAAAAAAAAAAAAGGGAAGATTTCCAAAACAGCTGCAGAGCTGCTTCCGCTACAGAGGCTCTCACGGGCACGGGGTCATGCCAGTGCATTTTATTTCCTACAAGAACTCTGGGGAATAAAAAAAATGATGTACCTGGGCACTGGTGAATAATATATATAAAACAAATATATATAAAAAAGAGATGGCAAATAGCAGGCAAAACTAATGAGGCAGATGATTCCTGGGACTGAAGTGAAAGCTTTTCTTTGCTCGCTGACATAGATAGGAGTGGAGAATAACGCTAGAAACCAAACCTCCTTCCCAGCCGGTTTAATAGTACGTTACACAGGCTGCCTGAAATAGCTGCCCCCTGATTCCTCAGCCGCGCTCGGGGAGGGGGTGGGAGGGAGTATATATGGATGGTAAATGCCACCGCAGTCTCCCCTACGCAGGCACCCCCATCGATGCCAATTTTTGATCCAGCAGCACAGGGCGGATTAGCAGTGGAAGATTAATTCCTTCCTGTCATCTCCCCGGGGAGGTTAAATGATCTCAGGAGCAATTTCTCTTGCTAGGAACACTGTAATCCTGAAGCAGGCTGCTAACTGTTACGGTTTATGTGGGGCTGTAATGATGGCAAGGAGGTTCCAAGTTTGGAGAAGGGTCATCAGCCAAAGAGATGTTTATTTAATTAAGTGGTGATTTCTTGCAACCTTTCTCTCATGTGAAACTTGCAGCTTGAAGGAACCGTTTGAGTCATTTATAAAATCTCTGAAGGAGAAAACCCTTAATGAGTGAAAAAGGGAGCCCTACCGAGTATGAGCAGTTGAACATGGTCCGTGGACTTGGCCTTAGCGACACAAGCTAGCCAGCTGCATCCTTGCCCTGCTTACCCAGCACAGCTACTTGAAAATGAAACTCTGGCCCCAACTTTTTGACTCACTCGTGCTGTCTCTCTGCACCCACGGCTTCCCGTCAGCGTGCTCCCCTGCAGCTTGACACACCAAACTATGCTGAGCCCCATCTCCAACCCCTGCTAGAAGATGGCCCAGAGGAAAGTAGATCAGCTGAAAGTCGCAGTCGGCTGTGTGGCACCTCTGCTCTGTTCTCCCTTGCATTCCATGCAAGGAGGAGGCTGCCTCACTGGTGGGAAGAAGACAAGGGAGTATTCCTGACCTCAGAATCAGGGATAATAGTTAAAAATTTGTTACAGTGCTGTCCTGTCTGCCATCAGATGACGAGGTGGCCTTTTCTTCAGGTGAGGAGCGCGCCGTCACATCATTTCTGCAGCGCAGCCGAGTCCACCTGGGGCTCCCCTGCCCCAGAGCGTGCACTCGCAGGCAAATATATAACACGGGCCAAGAAGCCAACGGTAAGGAAGAGCTGAAGAGAGACAAGATGAGAGGAAGGCTCCCGGTAATCATGGGTTTGAAAGGGAGTCTCAAATAGAGACGGTTCTTGGCAGCAGGAAGCAGAAGACAGCTCTAAGTGGGGGGAGCCGCGTGAGTGACATACAAATGGGAGCGTGGGAGCAGCCAGCTCCTGCGGCTGGAGCAGCAGCGGTGGCAAGGGGAGGGGGAGCCACGGCTACGCCTGGCACTGGAAGGAAGAAAGAAAGAAGAAGGTGCCCACGGTGCATTTATTGCGAGGTGTACCAGCCTGTGGATCCGCAACAGGGCTCCCGCTGCATGGTGTATGAAGCAGGGCTGGGGAGCATCCACTGCAGGCACCGTTTGCCCCCAGGCAAAGTACCCCGACGCAGCCGATGCGTGGTAGCTCGTTACCCCCCAGCAGTCGGATTTCATATTTCAGGACCCAGCTTCAATTTGAGCCTGTCTCGCAGGGATTTAATGTGCACCTGCAAATTATTGGCTGTTTAAGACTTGTCCCTGCACAGAATTTGTGTGGCTATTTTAAATCAGCTAAAAAAAATCCTGGAGACCTTTCTGTAGACACAGCATTCAGGTAGACCCCAGGGGTTTATTTTGTCCTGTGTGTTTTCAGGTGTAGCGTAAACTCATATATATATATACTTCAACCTGTATGTCCTTATTTGCGGAAATGGACTGTTCTAACTGAACTGCCTCACCATCCTGCCTTTGGAGAAATCGTGGCAGGGAACATCAGAACAAGAAGGATGGAGTAGTGGAATGCAGGCAAGGATGTTTTGAAGTGAAAAGTCACAGAATCACAGAATCACATAGGGTTGGAAGGGACCTCTGGAGATCATCTAGTACAACCCCTCTGCCAAAGCAGGTCCACCTAAACCTGCTGTCAGGAGGTCAGATGGGATGGGGATTACAGAGATGAAAAGCAGACCACTAAAACGTAGGGTCTGATCCTGTCTCCTGCTAGGAATTAATAGCAATACTTATATGTATGTTGTGTGTGCGTATGGAATATCCATATCCAGCAAAGCAGTCAAATATATGGTTAGTTGTAAGCATGTGAGTAATTTCACTGATTGGGAAGGCACTACTCAGTTGTTTTAAAGGTAAGTGTGAGTGCTTTGCTTGCTTCATCAGGCTTTATAAGAGCTGGATACACAGCCTCTAAATCAGCACCTTAAACGATGCCGGAACACTGAAACACAGTCACTGAGAATTAGAAGAGAGGAAAATCAGGAACATGCAGGATGGATGCTTTTTAAATAAACTATGTATTAACAGTTTTACAGTTTGCGTGTGGATTGCTCCCATGAAGATTGCTGCTATTCCGTTAACCTAAAAAATCACTAGTGGCACCCAGTGGCTAGAAGGGTTAATCAAAAATTTACCTTTCTCCCTCATGATTCCCCTAGCACAAAAAGTTATCATTTAAATGCAAACAGCGCTGTCTTGGCATTACACTTATTAAATCCGGACATAGCTATTCTTGAGCGAGGTTTCAGCTGGAAGGTATCTGCTGAGTAATGATTGCAATTTCTGTTCATGGAGGCATTTAGACTGCAAGGTAAAATGCTTAGGCTTCTAGGACAGCACGCGGCAGGCTACAGACCCGTTGCATTTTGGCACGCTTGTGGGATAGTTAATGCTTATTTATTCTGTGAGAGCGCTAAACCTGCACAAATGAAAATTATGCCTGTTGTACGAGTTCCAGGCCTTTCCTCTGGAGAACACTTTCCAAAATTTGCTGACTTTCAGTACTTATGGAATTTCGAGAGCCAAGTGATCCATAGGAAAGTTAAAACCCAGCTAGTAAATGAAACGAGCAATTAACCAAACTGATGAGAGGGAACGCCAAAACTCTATAGCCGTAGTTTCTGGATCTTTAGCCTCTACTTGGTGCATATATAATGAAAAAATGTGTCTTCGAAAAGACAAGTAAAAATGACCTGGCTTATTACTGAATGATACATCACATGGGCTTAAATTTTGTGGCCAATCCTGCAGGCTGCGGTAGTGATTTCAGTGGGACAAATTGTGTGGTTGAGTTTGTAGGGGTTTATGGGTTACAAGGTTGGGGTGCAGGCAGCGGCAATGGTTGTCATCCCCATTTGCTCTGTGGGCTGTGCCAAGGTAGAGCCCCTTCATACTGTGTTGTGCTCCTCTGACACCCTCTCCTCTTGCCGATGGCTCGCAGCAGCTCAGAGCCACCTTGTCCTCAGCTGACATAGCTTCTGCTATCAGGCTGATGACAATATCTATCAAAACTCACAGCTCTATCTCTACACCATTTTCTACTCCCCCATCTCCCTGGCTGTCAAAAGCTGGCATAGCAAGAGAGGGAGAAGATGCTAATCTCATCCCTGCTCTGTTTTAGAGACAGGAATCCTGTGTGGTAGGAGGATAATGCCAGGATCCTCAATTATTTGGTTTGCTGTGGCTCCCTGCAGTGCCGCATGAGCATAGAGGGGCAGCAAAGCCATTTCTCCTGTGTCTTGAGGAATGGAGCGGCTGAGCAGGAACCACATGCTCATACTCTGCCAAGTCCCCGTGTGGCATCCAAAGAAGGGCCATGTGAGGAATAATGCGCTATGGCCAGAAGGTTGCTTTAGCCTTGTTCTTCCCAGCCGTCAGAACAACCTTTTGGGCCAGGGACAGTTGCACCCCAGCCCAAACAGTCCTGCAGCAGCCACTTTTCAGAAGTTTACTACCAAACACAAGGTGAAGAGCAGTGCTCCCTTCCTCCGGTCACCAGACAGCTGGTTTCTGCTGGGGTCTGCTCTGTCAGTGACAGATGGTTTTGCTTTCAGCATGATGTTGTGTGGACTGCTATAGCTTCAGGGAAGCACAGGTTTAATTCCCCATGGTGTCTATTCAGGATAGCTCCAGAAAGCTTTACTTGTGGCATTCAGACCTTGCTGGACCAGGAAGGACTAATAAGGAAGTAGCAGTCTTCATTTCTGTTTCAGCCATTTGATACATTCCCTGCTGTCACAAGGACCTAGACTACCTTTCCAGCTCCTTTTTATGGAATACAACACTTGTGGCTGCAAGTCCCTTACTACAGTTTGCAATGGGTTGCAGGGAAGTGTTGGTGACCCTGGTGCACAGGGTGCATGTTTTGTAGATCCTTCATGTGTCTCTCTCTAATTCTTGGCTTTTCCAATATTGCAAATAAGTAGAAATGTAAGTCTTTGGACAAGAACCTTCTGATCATCAGGGTCAGATCTCTGCAATCACAGGTGTCTCCTATCTTTTCCTAATGTGCATTGATTTCTCCTTGCAGAAGCTGTGTAACCTCTCTGTGCCTCAGTGTCCCTGCCCATGAAATGGGTACCTTGTGGGGAGTTTGACAGCAGGAGGGCAGTGCTGTGGGATTACATTGCTTGCCAAGCACTTTGTGATCCTCCACTGGGATGTACCAGGGAAGCGAGCACTAGCTTTTAAAAGTTACATACCCTTTGAAATGGTCTCCTTGAAAAGGTTTTGTGTTACCGTCATCACTCACATCTCTCAGCACGTTCCTTAACTGAACTGTGTGGCGTTGCCTTCATTCATCTCCTTGTCCCTCCGCCCTTTCCCACCTTCTGCCAAGGCAGGTGTGAAGTGTGTGTGCTATGGTTCATTGCTTTCTCTTGTTGGTTGCTTTTTTTCCTTCGTTTGCTTTCTTTTCTTTCTTCCCAAAGAAAGAAGTGAGTGGAAATGCAATAGGTGATGTAAAAATTGCAAGCCAAAGAGAGCATACATTCATTCCTATGTGCGCTGCTTAACAGGAGACTGAAAACTCCTGGCTCCTCTGTTCCTGCAAGAGAAGAGCTCCTCACTCAGCTGGTGAGTATGGAGTTTAACCCATCTGGGCATACTGGTATAACAGGGTTCTAGTGTCCTTTCTGGCATGTCAGCACATCCTACATCAGCCTCAATTATATACTTTCCAGTTTTTCATTAAGAAGTCAGAGTTCTGTGTGATGTCATGTGTTTGGAGGTAGCTACAAAAAGCTGTCGGGCGCTGGCTGTTTTCTTAATACAGTAATCAAATGCAGAAGTGCTAAGGCATTAATTCTACAGAGAATTGTGGTTGTTTTTGTTGGTTTTTTTTTAAACCCCAAGAGTATAAAATCCAAAGAAGACTTAATACAATTATTCCTAGGGGATGGTGTTCATAAGTATTGTGACCATCTGGGCATACAGCTGGCTAAACATAGCCTCTGCTGCCATCTCTTCCAGGAGGGATCCTTGGAAGGGGCGAAAAAGGGCGAAAGCTGACCCCCTTTCAGTAAGAGCATCCTCCCTGTTTTGGAAGTGTTGATTGTTTGGCCTCCCCCAGCCACGGAGACTGCTTTATTGTGTATTACTCAGATGAAGGCTGGAGCCAGGGTTCCTTGGCCCATTTATAAAGCAATTTAAATGAGGTGGCTGCTCTGGGCGTCAGTGCTCGGGACCAGGCTGAGCCGCCGCAGCAGGCGTGCCAGCGGGAACTGCCCTCAGCCTCAGGAGCGGGGATTTACGGTTCATGTGCAGTTCAAGCACGGCTCCTGCCCTGGGATTATGTATGTGGCCAGCGCTGGGGCATGCGAGATGGGCTGATGGGTAGTCCTGAATCCTGCAGCCAGGGAGGGGGGGGCAGCTGGCACCAGGTTCCTGCGTGCCCAGGGACCTTGCTGCCCGTGCTCCCTGGCTCTGGGGCAGCAGGGAGCCCCGAGACCTGGGAGGTACCGCTCCACCTCCTTGATCCTCATCTCTCCCTGCTTCATCCCTGCGGGCTGCCTGGGCTGTCAGGGCTGACTGTCCCCTTGCAGCCTCAGGGGGGAGGGAATGCTGTTTCGGAAGAGGTTCATTAGTTGAGTGGCATGAAGGGACTTGCACCTTCCTCCAAGATGCTGCTCTCGTGCCAGAGTGGCCGATGCCTGCTTCTTGGGCAGCTGCCCCTCAACCCGGAGTTTCACTGCTGCAGTGCACAGCATTGCAGGTGGGGAAGAAGAAAACCTGATGGGACCACTGCTTCTCCTCCCTGCCATCCCAGCCCCGGACCGGGCAGCAGCTCCATCCCACCCACCCACGGTCATCGCACCTCGGCTGCAATGTTTCAGCCCAGGGCCTTCAGACTCCGGCTGCAGCTGCGTGAGAAATGGCTGTATTCCAGCAAATCCCACAACCTGCCAGGCTTCACCGCAAGCTCAACATGGCCCTGGGGAGAAGTATAACTTAAGCCATAAACACGTTAGTAAGGAAGAAAAGGATATGTGAGTGAACCATCAGTGGGTCTAAACCATCAGCTGAAACTAATTTACACCACAGAAAGATTGACATATATGTTCAAGCCAGGAAAGCACAATCATTTGAAAAAAAAAAAATCCAATCTGTTCCTGCTTACAGGAACACCTTTTTTATCAGGGCAATCCTTCAAAATCTAGCAATCACCAGCAAAGCCTGAATTCACTATCGATCCACCTTTAGCTCTCACATACCTTCTGCATCGATGTCATGCTGCCTTCAAAGCCCCCAGACCTTCTCTTCCCCAGCCTTCCTTCCAGCATCTGCAGCCTGGTGTGAAGCCCAGCCTCCCGGGCACTCTGGTCTCCACTGGCATGGCCACGCAGGCAGCCTCCTGGCACATGGGCATGCAGTGGTACTGTCACCATGTTTAACCCAGGTAGGAGCTTGGGAAATGTCACAGCTCTCCAATGCAATTAAAAAGCACTGGGTAGGCACCTTGTGTGTTGTAACATGCCTAAACAGAAAGGGACTAGGTTTTACAGACAACATAGCAGAAGGAAGACCCGCTGTGTCAGGTCAAATCAAAGATCCATCTAAACCCATCATCTTGTCTCCACAGCTGCACAGGGAGGAGTACAAGCACAGGACATGCACACGGTGATCCCACTGTCAGAACTGTCCTCTCAGCCTCAGCAAAATTTGACTCAACAGCTCCCGCACCACAGCATTGCCTTGGCATATTTGACTTTCAGGTCCATAAGAGAGGGATGTTGCGGATAACAGAGGATGAGGATCAGGTACCCTTGCAGAACAAAAAGGTCAGATTTGCATTAAACAAAGGAGCCCAAGGGTAGCCAACTTCACCTCCACCACAGAGGCCACTGCTAAGGATGCCAGACCGGTGGTGATGCCAGAGCAAAGTGGGCCATGGTTACACATCAGAGGAGTCCCAATTTCCTGGTCATGCTTCCATGCACACGGTTTTAGGGCATATAGGTCAAGATTGGCTTCAGACACACTCCACCACTTTGGCTCTATGTGCATAAGGTGGCTTTCATGTCTTTTTGTTATAAAGCCTGGTTACTCTCACCATACTTTAGAGTCCTGTTTTCTCCTTTCTCTTTCTTCTTCCTTTTTCCTTCCCTTCCCTTCCCTTCCCTTCCCAACACTGTCAACAGAGTCATTAGGCCCACACAAATAACTTGCAAACTTTAAGCCAGGAAATGCAAGAGTTAAGGCTCTAGGACAATGTTATCTTGGCCAAGGGGCACACCTGTAGTGCTTTCCCATTTACACCTTTTTGGATCTGAAGCTCTCCAGACTGCCCAAGCATCCTTCTGAGCTCCTGCACAGGGCAGGGCAGAGAGCAGCACCCCACAGGTGCTGTTTGCCTTTAAAAGCACCTTTAAAAGCACTCCTAATTCCACACTGTTGATATCAGTAGCAGAAAAGAAATGCAACACCCAAATCAATGTTTGTTTCATTTTATCAGTAGCCTAACCTTTTACAGCTATGCCACCTTAAAATTTCAGTTTAGTGCCTTTAATTTATTGCTTGTTAGTGCCAGAGGGAGAGAAGAGGGGAAAATATCCCCTTTATTTCTTGAGGAGAGTTACTGTGGGAGCAACTGAGTGCTGCCACGTGGATCCTACCTGGCAGGCAGTGGCCAGGAAAAGTGTCCCTGTCCCCATCCCTCACAGCTCTCCTGTTTGGCAACGTTGCTCTGCAGCACTGGGTTAGCAGGGCAATGGCATGCCTGTCTGCAGTGAAGCAGCTCAATTTCTCTCATGGAACAAGACAAAACGCCTCCTCACTTTTTTTTTTTTTTTTCTTAATTAAAAAGAAGGAAGTAAAAAGCTTCAATTTCAGAGAATATTTATGAATAGTACTGACAGAGCAACACATAAGGGTGGGTTTTTGTTGTTTTTGTGTTTTTTTTCCCTTCTGCATACATTTTATTTTCTTTTGCCAGGAAGGAAGTAGTCTTATTTGCCTTTTTTTCCCCCCCTCCCTTCCCCTGAGGCAGTGAGGACCAGGGAGAGTTACTGAAGTTCCTTGCTTTGTTTTGCTGAGAGAATTGCAATGCCTCCCAGGTAAATTGTCTCATCATCAGTCAGGCTGAGCAGAGGAGTTTGTTATTAACAGAAAAATGTGGGGAAAGTAATTTTTCATTTTTACTGAACCTAGAAGTGGTTGAACAAGATCCCTTCATATTTTTCCTTTCAAACTTTGCTGAAATACAATGTTTAAATGCCAGTATAAAAGTGCCATGCTGAAGAAAGTTAGACACACTGGAAAAGAATAGCTATAATGGAAACAGCAGCCTCAACAGTTGAGACAAGTAGGATAAATCTTCCAGTCCATGGATGATTTGCTAAGCATTTTGCACATATATATACATATTGCAGGTATATGTTGTGTGTATGTGTGGCTATAATCAATAAAGTGTATGTACGACAGATGGATGGATTAGACAGATAATTATATGATTGCAGGCCTCCCGTTATATTTATGTTCCCCCATTAAAGCCACTTGTGAGTTATCCCTCCCCTCCTCATCCTGGAGATAAAGGTCATTAATGCCATCAGCTGTCAGGTACGTGTCGCACCCAGCGCAGCGACAGAGGCAGCCAGCCAGCGATCCTGACGCCTGCTTTGGCAGCATGGTGCAACTCAGTTCCCTTCGTTTATGAGGAAAATGTAAGCTAGAAAAAAAAGTTCAATTTTTTTTTCACTGCCCTCTGCAGCAGGCTGAAGGCGGGAGAGTTATTAGTTATGCTAGCAGAGGAAGCGGAAAGGTGTCTGCATCAATGTCCCGATTTGAGGGACACAGGATTAATTTCTCGTTCAACTATTTTATTTTTTTGGTAAGGTCTTGTCTAATGTTATGGAAAACTGCATTTTTAGAAGACTCTAGTGTCTGAATTTGTGAAAATATTTACTTTTTAGCCAGCTATGCTATGTGGGTTTCAAGGTCTCACTGTTTTCAAGCCAGCTAGATGCAGGGATGAGGAGGAGCGAGACCTGGGCACTTGACCCAGGCTGGCCAACAGGATTATTTCATACTATCAACATCACATTCAATATAAATTAGAAAAGTTTGCTCTCTCTCCCTTGATGGCGATGGGTCCAGACACCTCCTTGCCCCAGTACTGGACCCCCAAGGCCTTCCCTTCCTTCTGAAGCCATTGTGCTCCCAGTGTCCGCCATTTGCTGTCCCTGCTGGGAGTGCACAGCTTCCTGCTGAGAGAACTGGCTGAGTGTAACTCTTGTATATCTTATATCAGTATCGGGATTAATACTGGTTCTTTAGTATTATTAAGGTTAATTATCTAGTCTTATTGTGCTAAATATGTCTACATTTCAGCCCTTGGATTTCCTTGTTTTTTATGATTCCCCTTCCTCGGCGGGGAGGAGTCATTGGGTGATAGAACGATTGTCTAAACACCAATTAATCATTATGGGTTCCTCAAACTGTAACAATCAACTAGAGGGTGACAGTTTACGGAGGGGCAAGATGCACACCCACACGGCTGGGCTGTGCCAGTGGGTGCGGAGCTGGTCCCAGGACTGCACCGCCGGGTGAGCCCGCAGCCTGGGGCTGAGCCAGGAGCTGCTCCTCCACTACTGGTGGCCTCTGCCCAGCAAACGCTGGGAGGGTCCTTGCTGGACTTGGATGGAAAGCCTGGAGAAGGCACAAGAAACACCCCCCCCCCTACCCCGCCGTGATATGTCAGCCAGCTGCCCACCGCCTGGCAGGGGACAGGGCCTTACCCTGTCCTGGCCACATGTCAACCTCCTCGGAGCCCGGCCGACTCACCGGGAAGAGGATTTCAGTCCACACCCATTTAGTCACCTGGCATCTGAGTTGGAAGTCTCTTACTGTAATTAGGGGTTGGATGTAACGTAACCCAGATAGGCTGCATTCCTGCCGCCCCAGCCTTCCCTGCTCAAATACCTCCAGTCCACGCAGCAGGCTGAGGATCCAGCAGCGATGGGGACAACCCTCTGCTGGGTCTAAGCCAGGAATGCACACAATATCCTGGCCCCTACCTGCACCAGCCAGCCACACTGCTCCAGCTGGCTTCCCCTGCACAGCTCCCCTGGGACTGAGGGGATGGAGGGGGAGACCTCCCTGTCTTCAGGGCCAGTGTCACCAGCTCCCTGCCACCAGCCCCCTGCCCCGGGACTGTCTGGGCAGGCACAGGGCACTAAGAAAGAGTGGAGAGGGACCCCAAGCCTCAGCGGTGCACTGATCCCTTGGGGGTCATGCTAAACAGCCCCACCTAACACTTCTATTTGGCTCTTTTAAAGCTATTTCTGGATCTGGCTGTGCCCCTGACTGGCCTCAGATTAAGGGAAGCAGAAATGGGTCACAAAGTAATCAATGTTTTCTGAATTCTAAAGAGGACCTTACTTCCGAAAAAAAAAAAAAGAAATAATCATGGACCGTCTTGTTTTCTATTTCACAAACAGAGAGAGTGTGGAGGATAACTCCAGCACTCAGCACTGCAGTAAATAAACTGGTAAAGTGGGTGCTGTCCCCCCGCATCCAATCCAAAGTCTCCAGTTGCTTTTCCTTGCTAGAATGGAAGTCTGCATTTTAGATGTAGACTGGACTTAAGATTTCTAATTAATGGGGTTTGAGTTCAAATAGTGAAAATAAAATACATGACCTCAGGCTTACATCCTGCTACACCACAGCTGGAAGAGATGGATTTGGGAACCAGCAGTGGCTTTGCTGGCCACAGTCATACGAATCCATGTGCAACAGACGAGACATCATCAGCCAAAGGCATTTTACCTCCTGCCTCTTTGCAAGCTGCAGCTCAGCTGGGCCCATGGGTATACCCCCCTGCATCTTGTCCCCCAAAGAAAATACAAAGATTGTTGATCTCTCTGCCCCTGGTCTATTGATGGACACAAATGGCCAGTTTAGCACTTTCATTTCCACTCTGGGAACAGGGGGATTAAAATGCCACTATCTCCTGATTGTAATGCTTTTTATGCAGGCCCTAGGTAAACACTGCACTAGTCAACAAACCACTGTTAATAAAAATTGCTAATTAAATGAGAGCCAGTGGTTTGCTTTATTGACATAAGTATTTATAGGCTTTTTCTGCTTTCTTGTATTTTCCAAGGCTCTGTATGCTTTGCATTTGCTTTTGCTCTCTGCTGCTGCTTGTCCTTCTAATTATTGCTTTATAGGGTTTTTGTTGTTGTTTTAACCACCCTGAGTCAGACTTAAGGATCTGCCTCATATTAAGCCCGTTCATTTCTCTAAAGAACTTCTCTAACACAACACAACACAACACAACACAACACAACACAACATTTTGGAGTTCATAAGAAATAACACACATTTCTTAATTCTAGCTTTTGTGATGTGCCACTAGCCAAGATAGTTTATACTTTGGGATAAGCTTTCTTTGGGATAACTTTGTCTTTTTAGTACACATTTGTCTATCTCCTCAAGAAACAGAGCTTTAAGCCCTGTGTGAAATGACTTTTTATTCAGCTGAGCTTATCTGTGTTAATTCAGGATATGCAGTTGACTACCAGATAAAGAAAGGCACCCAAACTGCAGCTCAGCAAGGGACTCCAATGTATTCAATCATCCTTCTGCACAACATGCAGACCATCACCCTTTAATTAGATGTTTCCACAGAATTAATAGTACATGCTAAGTACTACTAGTTCTGTGGAAACCCACATTGGACACAGTACATGGGAATGAAACAGCACACAAAAGCAGAAGGATGACGATGTCAGCTGGAGTGCTGCACTGCTTTATCCCTCAGAAGACTCCTGTGTGATAGTGAAGTCTGAGCATCACGTCAGCAGAAGAAGTTTCCTTGGCAGAACATACCCCAAGGACGTGACACTGCTGCTGGTTGCCGTGGAAGCTAGACTTGCACTAAATCAACTTTTCCAGGTCTCCCATATGCTATGTGCTATCCAGACTGCCTTTCTGCTCAGATAGATACACTTAGAGGTTGACACATTCCATGGCTTCTGCCAGTGCAAGGTTTTATTCTAGAAGGCATTTATTCTAGAAGGCCAATTACCATCTTCACATCACCTTTTATGGACTACAAATGGAAAACCCAAGTTGTCATCAGAAGATGTAGTTTGCAGACTGATCTTGAATAAGGACTGTCCAGGAATACAGAGATATTGTTGAGCCAACACTGTTGAGTACATAAACAAAATTCAATGGAAGCAAATATGATGTAGAGCTTGTGTCCTTCAAAGCTAATTTAAGCTCTCTTGGCTCTGGTTAAGTTTTAAACATTTCTGGTGGAATAAGGGAGACAAGCAGCTGCAATACAAAAGATAAAAGCTGGAGCCTGATTAATTGGTGTTTTGAGGGAAGAGTTTTCATAGCCCATCTGGGAGTGATTTATTCTCTCCTGGAAAGACCACCAAACACAGAACCATTCAAGAAATGAGCAGCCCCAAACATGATAGTCCACAAACTGGAGTGAAGAGGAGGGCAAGCACTAAGGATATTCTGAAATAATAACTCCAGTCAGCAGGTGAATAACAAGAAATGACAGTTAATAAAAAATAGCAGGAACTGCAATTTTGACTGCATCCTTAAATAACAATAAAAGGGCATTAAAAAGAGGTAAACAGGATCTGAGTGCTAGGCAGAAAGCCTAGCACACTCCAAAACCTTGCAGGGCACCTTTCAGTCCCAAGGGAGATCGCGGGTTTGAGCACATGAAGAACCTCTGCTGGGTAACAAATTATCAGGTGTCTGCTGTTTCATGGCAACTGTCCCTGCTGATTCGCACGGTAGCTTATGTGGGATAATTTGAGATCTCTGCATCCTCTGTGGAAGATGAGAAAGGTCTATGCTAATATGAATGACCTCACATTTGCTGCATCCTAAGAGCAGTTATGTAGACAGCTGTCTTCTACTAGTTGACTGGTGGCAACTGGTTCTCCTGGGGTTTCTAGTTTCTGTGGCTGGATGAGTGTGTCGCTGCCTGTATATTTTGGCCATTTAGGCATTTTGTACTGCGATGCAATTCTTTCATCCTTCCTCAGGTAATCAAGTCATTGAGCCCACTGTTGATCCCAAATAATGAGACTGTACAAAGAGGAAAGGGATAAGCAGACCATCCTGTGGTGAAAAGTGATTTGGGGACCTTCTGATAAATAACCCCCATGGTTTTGACATTACTGTGACATCCTTCTAAAGTGTAGGAACCATGTGGCCACTGATTTACCTTCTATCTAAGGCTCTTCTCGATCTGCAGGGCTTGAGCACATGTCTTTATTGAAAACAAGGTGGTGAAGAACATTTGTTATAAAAACAGGAACTGCACAAAACTAATATGAATTTAGATTTCATTACAAACATGGAACCTGGCAAAGATTAATTGAAACATTTGCCAAGGGCTGATCTAAAGTTCGATGAAATCAAAGGGGGACGTTAAACTGACTTTAATGGTTCTGAGGTCAGGTTGTAAGGCAAATTGGACAAGTTTGAAGGTCCCTAGGTCAATGGATTTTTTTTTTTTAATCAAAACCATGCCATACTATTAGTTTAAAAGACATTTCAGCTATCAGTCATAGAAATCACTTGGTACCAGTTCAACAGGAACTGGATCAACTCCTGTAGACCATGTTCAGAAATGCCTTGGTCAAAAAATGCTTGTCCCTCTGGCTAGGGGGTAAAGAAGAAGCCAGGCACCGGGTATTGCTGGGTCTGAAAGCCCCAAGTCTCACGTGGGGTGACCCATGGCAGGGCTTTCTCAAGAGACAGCCCTCACTGATGGAGGTTTCCACCACAGAAGGTGGCAGCCCGCAGACCTACAGGGCACAAGAAGCGGGTCATCTCTTCCTCTATGTATTTGCTTTAGGGAATGGGTGGGTGGGTTGTTTATCTTGTGGAGAGGAGCCTTTTCCTTTTGACTCTTGTGAAAAAAGGAACCGCTTTGTGTATGTATGTTTACTGAAAGATCAGTGTGTTCCCTGAGACATGAAGATAGGGCACATCCGTATAAACCAGGGTGGAGAAAAAATAAAAAAAGAAAGAAATGGACTGGGAGAGCTGCAGAGACAGTGTGTGTGCATGTGTGCGCTCAGCCAGCAAGGAGAATGACACTGACACTGTTTCAAAGGAAGGTCATCGCGTAGACCATAAATCTCAAACACTTAGAATTTGCTTCATTCATCTTCGTTAACTCTTCTTTACAAGAAGTTCAGCAACTATCAGAAAATGTTGAAATTATTATTATTTATTTATGTGGCCCTGTAGCAGTTCATGGCTAGCAATTTAAAGTTTGATGTGGCCAAACACAGCATGACCGGCCTGTTCCTGCCCGTGAGGGACCTGTCCTTAGCAGGGTTGCTGGTGCCTCCAGTGGTCGTGTGAGTGAGGGCCAGAGTGACGTGCAATACGAATGGCATGGGGCAGCACTGGTGTGTGAGAATTCCCTTTGCCTGGGCATAGCCAGGTGCCACCAGCAAGCAGAGAAGGAGGAGAGTCTTCTGGGAGAGAGCAGATCTTTGCCATGGACTGACACCCACCCCCAGGCCTCCACTTTTGGGTGCTCTGGAGGGAACGGGCTTCTGCTTTGAGGTGGTGGAGCCGTTCTTACGTCTGCTGCTTTGACTCTTCCAGTTACCTTTGGGCCTATGAGGTTTTGCTGAGCACCAGATATGGTTCATGAGTCAAGTTCTCCAAAACCTCTTTTGCTCAAGAGAAGAGGAGGGAGCAGAAAGTTTTCTCTAATTGATCACAATTAATGTAATTACTACTTTGCAGTTTTTCCTATCCATGTCTCTTTACCTTCAAGACCTTCATTTATTTAACACCTACTGCCATTCTTAATTACTTTCAGTGAGACCACAGCAAAAAAGAGATACGTCATTCTCTTTTGTGATCGACTGCATGAATATATTAGAAAGACACAAACTGACCAGACTCAGAATTTACTAAAATTCTAGTTGTGCCATTAACTTGTATGGTGGCCATGGGAAGTAATTTAACTTTTCTCTGGGGTGTTTTATTTATATGTAAAATGGAAATAGCAAACTGATCCATATTAAAGGTCTAATCCAGCCCCAACTAAGATATTAGAAGATCGACTTTTGAAAAATTCTTGTTAATCACACAGGGAAAAACCATTGTCTTGTTTAAATAAGCAAACAAAACTGAGGAAAAGAACTGTAGCCTCCTCAACAATTAATAAATAAATTCTTTAGGCCCATGTTTATAACATACAGGGCATCGTGGTCTCAGCATGTTTTCCACCACTGCCTCTGTTTCCACAGGAGCACTAGACTGCTTCCTTCAGAAAGTCCAGGTCCACCAGAGGTCAGAGAGGACCTTGTTTTATAAGAAGTTTTAGTTTGCAGTCCAAGAGCTTCTTCCCAAGTAGCTGGACACTTTTTATCAGCCCTTGCTTGCTAACTAGGAGGATTAATGACCACTTTCCAATCCATCTTCTGCTACCAACCACCGACTGTCATGCTTGACTGCCTTTGCTTCCAAGACCAGGGGGTTAGAGACATCTAATGGCAACTACATGCATAGCAGAGCATCTTCTCCCACTGTAGCAGGCTGTCCTGTAGGAGTTCCAATATTTAACTCTTTCAGTACATCAGAAGTGTATGTGCTCAAGACCAATGAAATGCCAACGTCTGTGTGGGTGTATGACATCGTGGCATCCCACTACAAGGAAAAATAAGTGATGCAAATGACTCCGGGGCAGAAAAGGGACAGTAGTCCGTGAATGCATTCAAAATTGGTTCAGGTGCCTGCATATTGCTGGGCTTAATCTTGGCTCTGTTCTACTCTTTCTTGAAGGGTGGAAGAAGGATTTAAGACAGGAGAGACCCATGAATGAGGTACTACAGCATTCTTGATGGTATCCTCACATCGGAAAAACATCACACGGAACAAAACATACCGTCTTCAGTGGTAGAGAAAGGGAATAAAAGAACAAAGCCCTGAAGATTAAGGAATGGAAAAAAGACTAGGTCGAATGGACAAATGCCCTTTGTTCTGCCTTCAGGGTGCTCTGTGCCCTGAGTGAAACGGGCACATGACATGAAAGCTGCAAATTCCTGAGTGTATGCTTGGGAAATGTAATATTTCCTGTCTTTGCCAAACGGAGAGAAATGGGTGCTGTTGAGCAATTCAGGTAAAATACACAATAACAAGTATATCTTCAAGAAGATGCTCAGTAGCTGGGTGGTTTATGCCTGTGCTGGGAAGGATCCCCCAGGAATGACACAACTGGTGACTCAGCCAGCATGAGAGATTCAGCATGGGATTTAGAGGAGAGCCTTTGCTTAGCAAAGACAGTGATTTATATACTGGCATGACATGTATGTCCAGAAGCCTATTTTTTGGTGCAAAAAACCCACCCCAAACAACTTCAAAACAGGCTAGATAAATAAATGGAGATCAGAGACACAATTCTGAAGTACTGAAGGCCTCTCTACCTTTTACAAAGACACCCCCCTGTTTGTAAGGATCTAAATCCTGGCTGCAGCGAGTGTGTGAAATGCCTGGGGATTTCCAGGCATGCTGCAAGTGCTCAGCTCTTCTGTGGACATGGCCCCTTGCTAGCAGAGGTGGGACAGGACCTGCAATGGGGCACTGCAGAGTCTGGGCCTGACCATGACACTGTCCCCTTTTGCTGCAACATTCCAGTTCATAAGACCAGGACAAAGATATTCCACATAGTCCCCAAAGGTGCTGTGGGACTCACCATGGCCTTTGGCTGATGAGTCGTGGAAAATCTCACTCAGCACTGGAAAATATTCCCATCTGCCCCTTCACCTCCCTGGGTTGCTCTCCTCTCAAAGGCTTCCATGTGGGCAGAGACAATTCAACTCCTTCCCATGAAAGAGCCAAAGACTTAAATTGACTGCTGCAGCGGAAAGCTGTGGGCAGTTACTTTGTAAACCACTGCAGCAGGAGTCATTGAGGATTGCCTGTCAGCCTCCCAAGTGATTAGTGTCCTAGGGCACTGTATGATACGCAAATGAAAGGCAGAGGAGCAAAGTCCAGGAGCAGCTGTAGAGAACACTCCAATTGAAAAAAACAACCCTAGGGCCACCATAATCTCCGTCTACCAGAAGCATCCAGCCATCCTTTCCACCAAGGGTGACTAAGGGAGGGTTCACAGAGAACAGAGTGAAAGGACAACCTCCCTGCATGGTGGAAGGTCACCCTCAGCTCTTCCTCACCATCTGTGTTCCTCTGACTGCTGTGAGGGGCCATCCTTTCCCTCCCTGTGTGTCTAGTGGTGGTGTTCTTGTTGGAAACACACAGACTATATGCACTATTTTCTCCAGGCAAGGTATTTAAGAAAGTTGTAACTGTCATAACTAGCCATGACAGTTAAACAACTACTGCCCAGAACATCTGGGTTAGCAGAGGAGTTACAGCCCAGTTCTTCCTGACACCTAACACAGAGTCTTTTCCTCTAAGTCTGTTCAGAAATGAAATTGTTTTGCAATGACTTACCATTGGTTAAATTTTATTTCTGATACCCAGTTATATGCTGTCTGAAGGGAGTTTCATGGCTTGTCCAAGGCCCATTTAATTCAGTGACTTTTTGTCAACTTCATTGAGTGCTGGATCCTACTTGGGCTGAGAATGGGCCTTTTAATAGGTACAGCTGTAAAAACATATTAGCTACTTCTCTGTAGGCCCTTTTTTCTGTAAAAAAATACAGTGTATTTGCAGAAGAATGGAGTTTCAGATCAAAGGAAGCCATTTTCCATTTCAAGTTGAATTTGAGAAATAGTTATGACGTAATTAAAAAAAAAAAAGAAGTAGGAATGTTGACATTTTGGCATATCTAAACCATCTTGCTATTTTTTGGGGAGTGGCATTTGGCTCATTGTGGCTCAAGGGATAAATACAATCCCAGAGTGTGGGACACTCAGGTATACAAGTCTTATCTGCTTATTTTGGAATAAAAATTATAATGAAGCTCTTCTCCTAGCCACCAAGTGGTCCAGAGGGATGTGCTCTCCATGTCCTGGCAGAGCTATTGCTCTCAGCAGAGACACTTGAACATCCATTTTAGCTGGAGAAAGAAAAGGACTTTATAAGTCAGTAAGACACTCATTTGTTGGACTAAGTGCTGGAGACCTCAAGCATTGACTCAGTACGTTGTAGGCTACTGTGGATAGTGCTCATGGGGTTTGAATCAGGAGACAGACAGACAGACAAATGGCTTTCTGCAGTGCGGATGATCAGACTAAGGTGAAGAGAGAAGGACAGCTTTTCCTCTGCAGTTTTATGAGAAGTCTCTAAGCTAATGTCTAAGACTTGTGATCAAGTTTCTGTTTCTGATCTCCTCCATTCTTACTTAAAACATCCCAAAAGAATCTTTTGCTCTCTAAAAACATGACTACATCAATCTTGATTATTTCTCCCTCAGTTTTTGAGCTCTAATACCGCACTGAAAAAGTGACTTTTATTGCAAGCCAAGTCCCACATTTTCTTGCTAAGAGGTATGTACAGTTTTTCAACACTAAGCTGTCAAATTTCGGGGGACCCTACTACTCTCTGCTTACTTCCTATTGATTTTGAAGCTGGAAACTGCTGTATGAAACTGATAGGCTGACTGGGTGTTAGCTTGGGTCTTGAGGTAATTCAAGGGTAAAATGATCTAATGCGACAATATGTGAGAACTCAGCATTCAGGGTATTACCATTCTTGACTAATTGCCAGAGCCATGAAACTGGCCTTCTGTCGATCACAGCTAAGGAGAAGGCTGACATGGTATTTCAATACACACACAACTACATAATCTGTAGCTTGCAGTAGCCTTAATGACCATAAAGACGATTTCAGAAAGAAAAAACAAGGCAGCGCCTATGAAAAAGGATAGATAATAGCTGATTCAACCAGGCTTCATTAGTGGAGAAAGATGGCTAGTGATGGGATGAAAAGAGGCTCTGATATTTTCTTGAGCTGGAGTCCTTTTGATCTTAAGCATGTCTTGAGATTTTGGGTTGCTTTCTTAATCTTAAAATGATTTAATAACTACAAAAAAAATAATATTCTTTTTAGAAACAGGCTGCCCCGGTCTGTGCCCTACTTCCTGCACCTGGACACCGGACAAAGATGTTACGGCTTTCAGGAAACAGCACGTTTGTCAGCGTGCAGCCCCCAGCCGAACAAAGGGCTGGATTCATGAATGCAATATCAACCATGGAAATGTTCCACCCCTGCCCCTCCCCGGCTTCTGACTCAATCTGATGAAACAAAAAATGAATTGTCATTGGATTTTGCAGCCTTTGAGGTTCCTCAGCAGATCAATACATTTCGGACGCGTTGCTGGCCCCTAATTTGAATGAAACTACACAAGATTCACAAGAATTTGAACTTAGTTTGTTCCCTGCTTTTCGTGGGGTTGTTTCTAATAAGGGGAAGTCATACAAAACTGCTACCAAAGAAGAGATGAGAGGCGGTCTTTGTAGCAAGGAAAGGTAAGCATGCAGTGAGTTACAGTCAGATCTGACTTCGCTCCCACACAGCAGCACCACTTCAAAATTTCCCTCGCCCTGGTGAAGCAGGGTACAGTTTGACAGGAACTTGGTGTTCGTTAACGGTGTTTGCTCTGCCTGACATGACATTTAAAAGCTCTGGACCTGTATCGCATTTATTCAGCATTGTCATATTCAGCAAAACATTTAAGCAGTTACTCAGCTTGAAGCACCCAAGTAGTCCCACTGTCAACAACAGGACATCTCAAATGCTTAAATTTATGCACGTTTTGGAGTACCTTGCTGAATCAGGACTTCAAACCCTAATAGCTTGCTGAGCCAGAGTAATGATTCCAGTCTTTCCCCCCTGAGCCTTACAAACACCCCCAGCACGCAACGTACAAAACTAATTTTAGTTAATTGGATAAAACTGTATGTGTACACTCAGTGACCTCTGAGAGTTTTGAAAACTAATTATGCCGGTGTCACCCTGAATACCTATTTCTATGATTAGCCACTTCCACCTGTAGGAAACGCGGCACTGTCATCTGATAGGCTCTGTGATCTGTCCTAAAGGCTGGCACATCTCCAGCTCCGGGTGGGTTCCTTCCACAGTTGTCACCCAGTGCGGTGCAGATACCTGTGATGAGCAGACAGACATCTTTTGCACTGCCATTTTTAACGTGTTTCACTACATACCCCTTTCAAAGACTAATAATTTCCGCCGGGGAAGAATACTGTCAGCCTGGCATCAGATAAGTTCTCAGGCAGAAAGCTGTACCCTGCATTGACTATTTTATCTAATAAAGACTTTTCCATCTCTGGTCTACTGCTTATAATTTAGCCTTCATAAATTGACTTGCTAACACAGTCGGTTGGACAGAAAAAAAAGCAAGATGCTGAGGTATCTTCAGACTCCTTTCAACTGACATAAAATACCCATTGTCAAAATAGGGTAAAAGTAGAGGGAAAAACATTTTGGCAATTAGAAACTGAATTTCAATTTACCATCTTGCTGCCCTTCCAGTAGTGTGACAGGAAGTAACACTTTGGTCATTCATATGCTGAGACAAGATAACATTTTGAGACTGGAGCTGAAATGAAGTTTGAGATTAATTTTTTTTTTTTTCCCTCTCCTCAGACTGGGAATAATTGCCTAACCTACCTAATCAAGAACTTTAAACTAAAACAGGGCTGTGAACAGCACAGGTGGCATCAGAAATATCGTCATCCGTTTCCTCATGTGTAAGGACAGCTTTGCAGAGGTGCAATTTATTGCCCTTCCCCTTTGCTCCTTTCTTCATCTCTGGCTGGGGCCACTGGCTTGGTCCCTCCTCTTAATGGAGCCACCAGGGCCTTCCCAGGCAGGCTGCAGCAGCCATTACTCATGCACAGCTGGCAAGGTAAAATAGTCCCCAGATGTTTGAAGAGTACACAGTGAACATCCTCCCTGCAGACAATATTGGCATCAATATCAGGAGGTAACTAACTGGGCACATCTGAACCTTCCCCGTGCCTGATGCATGGCTGGGCGCAGGCAGGGAGAGCAGGAGGACACCTCTCATCTGCACATTTGGCAGTTCGTGTTTTCCACATCACCTTAATTCAAAGGAGCATTAATACCTGTGTTGCTAATGAGATAAAGCATCCAACTGCCCACTGTGCTGGCCCAGGGAATGAGCACCACTTTTACCACTCCAGCTCTCCTGGTGCTGAGCTAAGGGGACGTCTGCCTCAACACACTGTGGAGATGTTTGCTTCTCCTCTGCCTGTTGTCTTCACCTGCCAGTACACCTGAGGCAAGCAGTGCTTTCCCTCTGTCAAACCATTATGTGCCACAGCCCAAATCCTGCAGACACTTGGGCACACATGAGACACCCTACAGAAGAAAGCCAGCAGGGTCCTGGGAATTAAGGTGTTCATAGACATGTCTACATGACTGAGACATAGGTTTCTAGTAATTTGGGGGAAAAATAAGCACCAGCTCCTGGCTGTTCAATAAAAGTGCACTGTACCCTCACCCTGCTACATGTGTTCTTCATGCTTTGATAATTGTCTCTAAAATTAAGCTTAATAACAGCTAAAATGTTTTAAGAGTTTCCTTGGCAGTAGTTTATAGAAGGTGTTACCCTAGAAAAGAACATAAAATTATACCATCAAACCTCTGGGAGAAATAACATCTTCTATTTGTTAATTTTGGACAAAGTCTAAATTTTTCTGCTGGCACAGTTTTAAACTATAGTCCTATAATGCATCTCCTCATACTTTTAGGGCAATGATAAGAAAATTGGCTAAAACCCAGTAATGCCCCTTTTGGATCCCAATGAATCTTCTGAGTCTCATTTGTTTAGTTTAATGAAAAAATAAAGTTAGCATGGCCATATTCCAGCCTCAGTAACAATATTCTGTGTTGGGATAATGAACGATTGTGGCAGGGGCAGGTGGAGCGTCTCCATGGCAGGGCAGAACCAGCAGCTGCTCAATAGCCCTCAGCAAAGCGAGACTCTTCCCAGCTTCTCCCCATTGAGGATGAAACAAGCATGAAAACAAGGGGGAACTGGGGCCTGAGGACCTCCCCAGGTGGCCTGAGGGTGCAGTGGGACACTGAGCATGCATGGATCACTAGGAAAGATGTGTGCAGCCTGGCTGGTACCTTGGTAGCCAGCAAGGTCTCAGGTGGCTGTTCCCACCTCCTTAACCCTTGCCACACTGGAAAGCCAAAGGCAGAAAATAGACTGGTTTACAGAATTTTGTAGCCACCAGAAAACAGCTTTTAACCCTAAAATTTGAAGGGTTAAATTGACAGCTGAGTTGAAATTTCTTCAGCACATGACACAAGAGAGCACATGACAAGCAGCAGAGAAGTTAAAGTAAAAGTAAATAAATACTTTTTGTTTCTTAATCATAGCATGTTAGCCAGGTATTTGACAACTGGGTTGAGCCTTTAAAGTCATAACATGTTCCCTGAAGATGTGGCTTGATTACAGCCTAGACAGGAATGTATAATACCAATTTTCAAGGGGCCAATTAGATTCAGTATTTCTTGTAACTCTTCCATGAAGAATTAATTTATGCCAGTGAATATTGTATATTGATAATTTTGTTTTTTAGAAGCTATTTCTTAGTCTGATGTCACTAGCTTTCAGAGTTAAGAATGTTATCTACAGAGACTGCCCCCCAACTTGGGGTATGGCTAAAATCCTGAAAGCTGTACTGATTTAATTACCACTATTCAAAGAGAATGAAAGATTTTATTCAGACGTTCCTGAGATGGAAAAGAAGGGGGTAATGGAAATTCTTTTATCATCACAACTGCAGGGGTTGTGACCGAGCGCACGCTCTCATTTACTGTCTATACAGCTGTAATTAAATCACTCCAGCTTTCAGAATTTTAACCATACCCCAAGTTGGGATAAAAATTCCCAGTGAAAGAGATGCGCCAACACCACATGAAAGCAGTCAATACGAATAACTAGATGCAGGGGCAAAAGAGTTTACTTTCTTCCCGGGAATTCAAGAGCAAAGCAGGACACAAGGCACGCCGCGCTGCTCCGGCGCTGTCGGCACGGGCCCAGCCATGTCTTACCCACAGCAACGCTATCTAGAGGACCATGGCACTGCTGCCGTGTCCCACCAGGCACATCTGCTCATTAATAAAACAGAAGCCCAATGCCATCCGTGACCAAAACTTGAGAAAAGAGTTTGGAAAAGCTCCATTTTCCCAGGGAATCTCGAAACCTTTCTTGCTGAGTGCCCTGAAGAACATAAGCTCATTTAATTGGGAAAAAAAAAAAACCAAACCCAAACAAAAAACAACCACCCGGCAATGTCAGGAAATCAGCAAACTATTTATGGAAATTAAAAAAAAAAAAAAAGTGAAGCTAACTCTCAGAGCAGGGCTTTGCTATAAATGGGTGCAGTGATCAAGTCCCGTATGTGTTTGGAGGCAGACTCATTGCAGCCTTTACCTGATGTGCTCCTGGCCAAGAATTCCTGCTGGGGAATTAGGTGTGGTTTTGGGCAGGACAGAAGTGACAGCAGCAGTATGAGAGATGGCTCTCTCCTAATTCAGCAGCATTTGTTCAAGCAGGCTCTGTGCACCCCAAAGAGTGGTGACCTACCCAAAGTAGGATGTCGGAACAGGCAAGAGCAGGGTTCCAGCCCCACTGCAATGAACCAGTAGCCCAGCTCCTGCCCCACCAGGTGGGCTCAGCTTTGGGTGTGAGTACAGCTTCTTCCCCAGCCTGTGAACCTGGGATTTCCCCAGCCTGTGAACCTGGGATACCCCCAGCTTCCTGGCCTCACACAGTGCCAGGGTGCAGGTGGATGTTCAAGGTTTGGGGGCAGAGAATGCTATTGTTGCTGCCACCAACCCCATAAAAGGCACCAAACATGATGCCTTAGCACATGGGAGAACAGAGTGAAGAGGTGATGTGAGTGTTCAGAGAGACGGGAGAGCATTCTTAGGGATATAGAGTTTATAGAGTTTTGTTAGCTCCATAGGCCAAGGACAAGTAGAATACAAGAGAAGTTAGCCTGGGAAGGGATCTGAATCAGGGTATTGACACATTTTGCCTTGCTTGAGGCTAACCGGTCTTTGGTAAATATGTTGAACACTGCCCTCCCACCCCATCCTGTGCACCTCCATGATGTCAGGTACCACACAATCCTGCATCCTGTTACAGCTTTGCAATAAACCCATCAATACACTTAGGCAAGGAGAAAAGCCCCTAAACACAATCTGTGATAAAAACAAAGAGAGTAAATGCTCCCAGCATTATTGTATCCTTAAATCCTACTTGGGGAGTTCCTCCCTGGGTATTCGTGTTTAATGTAAATGGTTAGGGGCTGACTTTTTCAGCATAAAGAGAAACACCATATAGACAAGGTACTATATAATATATAAGATACAGGATGTAGCCGGGTTAGGATATAGCATAGGTATATGAGAATAAAGAAAACATTTATCTCTCTTTACAGGGCAGGATCTTGACTGTTAGAGCTGGACAAACCTCTGAGTCCCAGGTAGCACCGGCCTGTGTCACTTCAGTTGCTTGATCCTGCTGTTATCGAGCAAAACTCCTGTTGAACCGCATGGCCATTCTGCCTCTTTCACAGCAGGATTCACAGTTCAGCCTTTTGGAGGCCGGGTTGAGAAACAGTGGGTAAAAAAACAAGGGTCACACTCTGTACCTGCTAATGCACCAGACCCTCTCAGTTCTACAGCCTGGCAGAGCTTAATTTCTCATCTGTCAAAGTGAAAATGAAATCCCCATGATAGATTATATAATTATTAATTCGGTTCCCAGGTGACATGACCAATTTGGAAGTTTTCTGAATGTAAGCTAGAAAGATACCTTACTTCAGAGGAAAAAACCCCAAACTCCCCTTATTTCCAGTCCACTAAAATGTGAAAGATAAACAGTAGAAGCTACGTCAAAAAAGATACTGCACAAACCAAAATATTCCTCACTGCAGGTGACATGGTGGCCTGTTGTAGAGACACCAAATGCAAACCGATCCAGACAAAGACTAATTAAAAAGTGTTGCAGCTGTCTGCGTCCTCTGTAACTAGTTTTGCTTATAATTGTTGGAGTTTAAACTGCAAATAGTTTAATTTCCCCCCTTTTATGAAAAGTTCCCCACTTTTCCAGGGTTTAACTCCTGGCTGACCTTATGACATGCTCAGAAGATAGGTGATTTTAGTCCAGAGCAATGTCACTCACATGACTTTCTACTGGTTAACTATTCTCCAGCTAAACATAAAAGCACAACACTTTTCTCACCATTACAAAAGTGGTCTAATGACCTGGTTTCTGAAAGCTGGGTGAACTTTAGCAGAAACTTGGCAAGAAAGCGTAGGACTAGTCATATGCTGCAGTTTGGGAGGTGGTGTGAATTCAGAGATACGTGATAGGAAGAAATCCCCTGCCGAGCATCTTCACTGGGCACCAGTTTCTATACTTTCTATGGCAAAACCAAGCGATACAGGGCAGGAAAAAACCTCCTCTGCAAACTTGCAGATACTTTCACATGAGCTCTTGCAAGGCTTGTGTTTTCCACCAACATTCTGGCAAATGCAGTGGTATCACTTGTACAAACTGGTGAAAAACAGTTAGAGGCAAATCTTAGGGTTTTCTCCAAATGAATGTTCATAAATAATGTTTTGGAGAACTTTGGACTGGAACAAAATCTGTTTAGTCAGAATTTCCAGCACAGCTAGGGACACTAGATTAAAACAGCAGATGAGTTGGAAAAAACACACCCTGCATACAGAAATGTCATGGGGACCTTCTGTGACCCTCCTAGTGATAATGTAGCAGAAATAACTAAGCACATAAACCTGTAAACTTCCATACTGGGAATTCTCTCTCCTTGAGCTCTTCCTTGAAAGTGTGTGCATAGGATATTGCTGCAAACCGTGCAGCACTAATGCATTCATTGATCAGACAGGGTGTTTGCACTTAATACTGCAGTGTGGGCTTTCCATTTGTTTACCCTTTCCTACGTTTCAGTGATATTTTCATTTTAAGCAAATTTCAGCATAATCACCATATTTGCTCAAACCTGCGCATGTGCAACAAAGCTGTTCCTATCCCATCTGCTCTGGCAGCCTCTGTCATGTAAAATGGACACCTGTCCGTCCATCCGAGGTGCTGGAAGCAGAAGGAGGGATCCCCCGCCACACGTGCAAGCGAGGACAGAGGGACAGAGTCACTGGGGGATTGTTATCACCAGACGCTAAAAAGCATGTGCTTCGGAGCCAAGGTTTTACACCCCTCACACATGCATATGTATTTTAGCTCATTATTGGCTTCAGCTGTACTTATTGTTACCAATTTGTGTCCCGATGCTATTTTTCTAGGCAGCCTCGGTGGGAGAGACTTGTGTACGGAGCAGTATTTGCATTTCTGCAAGCTTTTACGGGTATACATATTGTTAATACGCACATAAACAGGATGCCATTCATATTTAAACAGTGCTTTTGGAGTCGGATGGCATCACAGCTGAGGGAATGGAAACGTTCTGATTTGTATCACTTATCTCAGTGGAGGTTGCTTCCTTCACATATTCTGACTTCTGCAGAGCCTCTGTAATAAGGTAGTTATATTCGCATAGGATGAGACACTAGGCATTTAATAACCCCCGCTTCCTCCCCCAAAAGCCTAATAAGCTTGCTTTGCCAGTTGATCTTTACAGTCACTCACCCCTCCGTTTTTCCAGACTACTGTGCTTCCTTTATACTTCAGCTCTTTTTTTCATTTTCATTTGCATATATTCAAGGCCCTAAAGAAAAACAGCTCTGCATTAAAAGGCTATTACAGAAATATATGCTATTTAAGTAACAATGGAGCATGTTTTTCATTGGGAAGAAAAAAAAAAAAGCAGGATGTTTTAGTTCCAAATAAGATTTAAAAGGATGTCACATGATGTTCAAGGTACTTTGGCTCACAGAATTTTGTCCGGCAGTTTGTCGCGGCTTCTGCTTTAGACAGAAAATATTTCACAGAAATAGCACTGGAAGAGGACTGTCTGTGATCAGACATGCCACCTCCCTCTTCATCCGAGGTCTTTCCCCAAGCGCAGAGGACCTGACGCTTCACTGCGCTGCACTCTCTGCTGCTATTAACTCTGTCTCTCAGGGGGTGCAAAGCGGCGCTGCTGGCACTGGGCAGCATCTCACACTGCCTTCAGCGGGCTGCAGGGCTCATCCAGGCATCAGTTCCAAAAGCTTTTCATTCCTAGAAGTCTGTGTCTGGCTGTGTCTGGCAGGATGCTTCTCTGTGGCCTTTTATGAGATAAAGTGCCCAAGGGTATGTGTTCGTAAAAACATGCGGTGAAAAAAATTTTGGTTCCACAAACACCCCCCCCCAAAACCTTGTTGGTTCTTATGTGCATGCCTGAAGGGTCTATCTCCTCACCCCCGATGGGTTTAGTGGCCAGGACTGAGGCGGTTCTTGCCCCAGCTCACCACTGTGGCCTTCTGCTGGCACCATCACTCAGGGGAACCTGATGGGTGTGATGGGTGTCTCCTCCACAACTTTCTCAAGGCACAGCCCTGCAATTGGTCTAAAGATGACTTTCCCACCCAAAAGGATAATTCCACTTTCCTCCAGCCCAGCTGTGTGTTCTCAGTGCCCCCCTCTCCTCCCCTTGCCCTGCCAATGCTGTGGCTGACCCTGCAGCCACACAGGCAGTGGGAGATGGGCACTTATGGAGCTGAAAGCTCACCAGGTAAAAGGAGAAAAAGATCCTTTTTCAGCAATCAGCAAGGTGACCTGTCCCACCCTGACATGAGATTGTAGGAGCACATGGCCAGGACAAGTGCTCACTCTCCCTTTTGTTAGTCCATGTAGTCATTAGTTCAGCTAAGCTGACAGCAAAGTCACATTTTGAGTTTACAGCTCGAGCACTAATTTCAGCTGCTGTCAATTTTTGGTTTGACTTTGGCAGCCGGGGCTGGCAGTGCCACAGCCGCAGAGACTTGTCAGTGCCTCTACTAGGGGACAAGGTGCTCCACCAGAGAGCCAGAAGGGCAGGGGGTGGTGGCAGTATCTCCACGTGCTGCAAATCCATCTTCTCGCTTCTTGCTTTGGGAGGGCTATTTTTAACTGGATCACCTCAGTAACCCAAGACACCAAAGTGCAGCTCCACAAACAGTTGTGTCAGTTCAAACAATGCAGAAGCAAGCTGTAAGGATGCAGAAACAGGGAAGTCTCCTTAGGCCAGACTCGCCACACTTAGGCCAGACTCACCACACTTAGGCCACTGCACCATAAGGGTCACCATGGACAACACAAGGGCTCTGGAGAGGTTCAGGAGGGAAGAGGCTTCCCTCTTGCATTTACGGGTACAAATGTGGTGTTACCCATTCCCTGCTGGCTTTCAGGCAGGAGCTTTGCTTTTGCCTAGGCTCTCTGAAGGATTGAGCAGGATACATGAAAAATCTCAGCTTTTTCCCCAGTGACAGAGGAACTAATGCTCTAAAAGGAAAAACAGTTTGGCTATATTTTCAGCATAAATTTTTTTTTTCCAGTGAGCGAAGAGGTAGATTCTTCATAGGTGTGAAAGCAAGAGGCAAAGGACAACAAGCTCTTGCTTCCATCCCTGTATTTTAGAAAGCAGTAGACAAATCAGACAAAAGGTCCTCCAAACAGAAATGCTCAGGGTCATGACTTTTCACTGATATTCCAACGTATCAGTGAACAGAGAGGAACAGAGAGGATTAAAAACAAAAAAGAAAACATAGCACCTCAATAACATATTTACTAAACTTGTGTGTGAAATAGCAGGAGCAACTAATTTCTCCATCTTTACACAAAGATTTCTGTAGACCATTTTTACTGGTTATCCAGGGCAGACTCACGGATAACTGCACTTCATTATTCCACCAGGAAGCTCATTCAAACTGAAAGTTGGACTATTGGTTTTTAATTTTAATGCAGTTTTTCATTTTGATAGCTCTTCTGCTTGACACGGAATTTCCACGGTGCAAATTGAATACAATAAAATTGCTAATCAGCCCATTAGAATATGGTGATGGTATAACATCTATTAGTTGTTGAATAATGTCTTCCTCCAATGTATTTTGAATTAAGTCTGCATGATAACAAAATTAATCCAGATATGCATACCTACCCATAAACACAGCGTACACCAGCAAATGCAGCCTTCTCTTGGAAATTCATACAACTTTTTAACATGTTGACAATCCCATACAAATACCAGTGAAAGAAAACGTGTCTTCAAGTAGGGAAATAAGCAATTAAATACAAAGAATTTAACCGTGAAGTAAGACAGGCTACCGCTGTTTGCTCTGAGCATGTCTTTCATGGGAACATAAGACGAACGTAAGACCTAGTACAGACTCCAATCTCACATCACAGTGAATTTCTCTGATTCAAGTGCTTCTTATCCCAGGAATATCTCCCACATTTTCCCTCCCCAACAATTAAAACAAACCATTATCCTGCATCAACACCTTCTTACCCCATTCTCTCCTGCTTTTTTCCACTCTTGCTTGACAAATTATTAGGTCCTTAATTCTAATACCCAGAGGCCACAAATTTTCTCAGCACCCAAAGGAGAAGAGCCCTTAGCCTGTTTCTTTTAAGGTCTCATTTAATTTCTCTACCCCAGTGCAAGTCTTCCCTTGCTCTACTACTGCAAAGACCCACAACACAAACTTCTTTTCTTGGCTGTCTCTTCTTAGGGAAAGACAATTTCCTATACTGGCAATTTCCCCTGTCAACATCCTCTGGTACTATGTCCCATGTGGCTGAAAGATGCCACGCCAAGAATGCCTTTGCCTGAAGCTGAAAATAGATGGAAAGTAGCAGTGAATCAAAAATTTCTCTTATTTGATTAATATGCTCTGTCAAAAGCTCCTAATCATTATGAAATCAGGATTGTTGAAGTTGTTGAGAGACCTGTCCACACACAGGTCCTTTATATCCAGCAGATTCAACCTTTATGGCAACCTTCTAAAACAAATAACCTTTAAGGTAATCTTCTAAAATCATCTTGTAAATTTCCTATAATTTTGGGGAGTTTATTTTCTGATAGGAATCTTGGGATTTTAAATGCGTCAAAATCCAGACTTGCCCTGGAAAGCTTAATAAGAATGCCACACTATAGAAACTTCCCATAAAATGATACAGCCCAACATGAGACCAACTGCGGTCAAAATCTTACTGACAGTTTGATTTTTGTATACTGGAAATGATAGTCCAGGAAGATTTGTAACTTTGGGCATCTGAGAAAAACATCCCTAGGCATCTCTGCATCTTTATGTCTCTAAATACCTGCAAGGATAAGGTTCTCAGTGCACCTAAAGCTCCTACAAACCAGCATCCGTGTCACTTATGGCACGGGTTTGAGAGTAATCTACTTGCAAGAAATGTTAGTACTTTGCCATAGGCAGATAAGAAAAGGAACAATACAGTTGAAATGGGCAAAGATGATTCAGTTCAATCTGAGGAGTGTTGCTTTGTATTCCCAGTCAGTTTAATAATCCTTTCATCTTTCAAGGAAATTATAACTGTGATTCATTGGGACAAAGTTAGCAACTTCTCCTTTTATCTAAGTCCTATTATTGGTGCTTGTCACAGCCATTCAAGGACCTCCTAGGAATCAAAATGGACAATTGCATCCTCCTCTCTCTGCCAGCAAGAGGCTGGGTATCATTAACAATGCTTAAATTAATAGCGAATTTTGGAGGGAGTAAATGTACCCCTGCAGGAAACCACGGATGAAGAGACAGGATATACATTTCAGTTCAAAGTCCTGCCTGTGAGTGGAGGTCTGTGACATTTTCCTGTTCAAAATTAGGCATTCATAAGTTCGCTGTAGCAGGGTGCACATTATTGTTTTGGTCTATGGAATCAATAGCTGTGAGGAAGGGGGTGGAAGGTGGCTTTTTGAAAAAGGGAGTGTTTTTCACAATAGAAAGAAATCCATAATGTGTAATAAGTGGCTGTAGGTGGTTCCCTGCCCTTGCTCTTTTTTGTGCAATATAGGTCTCAGGGCTCTGAAAGGAACTGGAACGCAGGGTGAGGTCTTTTATCAAACTTTGTATTGCCGTGGTTAATGTAGCATCCAAATTTTGCCAGATTATGTGAGCAAAGGAGACATGTAGAAGCAAAATACCTTGAGCTTAGCCTAGGTAAGGTCAAAGTGGGGCTGGTAAATGGAGGGGAAGCTTGGCTTGTGGCCAGCTGCAGCCCACCAAATCTTTGTGTGCTGCCAGGCAGAGGGACCTCATATCTGTGGCCGAGAGCCAGCTGATTTTGGAGGCTGCAGTGATTCTGCCTGGCAGCAGCAGACATGGGGCTACACTGGGATGAGCGTCCTGGCACTCCAGGGTTGGAGCAATGGGCTGGTTCAAGCTGAGCACAGCCCCTCCTGAGGAGTTACCAGAGCTCAGAGCATCCTGCCAGCAGCGTGCTCTTGCTCCTCGCTGCTCCTCCATCATACTGGGTAGATTTTATCTGTCAGTAAGAAATCATTGCAGGGCTTGCTTCATGGGTGCTGCACCACTGAGGTTTGGAGGACTCTGTGCTTTCACAGGGGACGGCAGGAGCAGGAGCTGTACAGCCCAACAGCCCCTCCTAAGGACCACCGGGGGATGAATTGTCCCAAAGGCTGGAGCATCCCGTGGTCACAGGACTTTTCCTGCGAGTTGCAGCATGTGTCAGACTGAGGTAGTGCTCACCCCCCAGGCTGAACTCTGATCCAGAACAAACACAGAAATTTTCTGAATTTATGCTGTTGCCACTGCATCAGACAGGCACAGAAGTGCTTACTGCACTGCAAATGAGTTTTGTAACAGGATCCGCCCCCGGCCCCCAACAATGCCGCATCTACTAAACAAACCAAACTCTGGGAATGATTGGTCTTGAGGCAAATGCCAGGGTTATGCCTGCGTCTCTCAGAATGGATGTGCATCCACTCTGGGGGGTATGATAGTGGCCTCAAACAGAAGCCACCACTGCTATGAGACTGAAGGCAGCAGTAGCAGTACTTAGTACTGTACTTAATGCCAGTACTTAAAGCTGGTCAAAGTTGGTATATTAATTCCTTTCTAAAGTGGACCAGACTGCTATAATGTACATGTTTGTAATTTGGAGGCTACATAACTGTAACACAGTCTGTCTAGTTTCAAGATCATAAACAGAGATAAAAGAGAACATTAGATAATCTACTCCATCTTCCATCCCTTGCAGCATCTTTCCCTCTTAAGTTCCACTAGTGCTTTGGTGTATATGTTTTAAGTGTCAAAAATGATAGAACTCTTACTCTTCAGAGACTATCTTGAAACTTAATAGGACTCTCCAGAGGGATTTTTTTTTATTATTGTTGCTAGTTAGTCTTTCATTTTGTCTTCTTAGTATTAACTTGGAGTTCCTGTTTCATCCTAAAAATGTTATTTTTTTGACTTTGGTTCCTTTCACAAGAACTAATGAATTCTTATTAGCATCTTCAGAAGAAGCTGAGAGTGACCTCAGCCATGATAAACCTAAGAAAGACTAAGCATAGGAATGTGCATTGCTCTAGGTACCTGCCCCTGTCCTCCTTGCTGGTCAGGAAACGTCTAGCACATGTGGCTACTGCTGACAGCAGCTAGCTGAACATTTACAATGTGGTGTATTACATCAGGTCCTCTTTTAAGGAAATTCACAATGAATCTTTTGAGCACATACATGAATAAAACTTACTGCCAGGCCTCGGAATCTGGAATAGCAATGATCCATCCAGTTTGTGACCACCTGAGCAGTAGCAAATCCCTTCCCACCCAGCCCCACTCATCAGCCATCTCAATGGCACCAGCAGGAAGTACTTGCTAGTAAACTGGTGCCTTTCTAGTTCCTCCATGTTATCCTTCACTAAAAGCATCTTGTGCTATGCTGGATTCACCTCTTTCCAGTAGTATTCACATATTTCAGAAGTGTGTTATTGGTTATTTTGTCACCTTCCTAGCTGTCACTTTGTTGAAATTTACATTTTTCTATTGTCTCCTGCAGTCCCAGCTAAACTGAGTGTGATTTGAGTGACCTTCAGCAGATATAATTGTAATTATGGCCTTCCCTTCCTGACCCTCTTTTCACACATTTTATCGCAGACTATTGACATTTACCCTTTCTTTAGCAGCTGAACAATCTGATGAGCTCAAAGTGTGAAAACAGAGAGCCTTCTCAGTGTACCTCAGTGAGAGGGGGGTCTTGGAGGTAATAAGAAGGATGTAATAATGGATGGCTTTGCCCCCTCTCTGAAGAAAAACTAATTGAAAAACAGTTGTTTTCACGTTGTCAAAGAAACTCAATCAGTAGCAGGCAAGAAATAATCCTCTTATCTAACAGGTCAAATAATAATATGTCATCAAGGTGCTTTTAACTTCATTAAAATTTGTCCCTTGATAAGTGGCATTTTAATTATGTGATCAGGTAATAAAATAATACATATCTGAAAACTTATGTCCAATCCACATATCATTAATGGTCCTAAATTAAGGCTGGATGATAGGGTAGAAGTTAATCTTAGATAGCAAATACTCTACTGGACATTTTTCACATGCCTGTTTTGGAGTTTTGAACTGATGGTTCCATTTGGCAAAATAACTGACATAGTGGCATTATTCTAGCTCATAAAATTAACTATAAAGGTAACAAATGCTTTTTAATCTGCACCATAATGGTACCATAATCCAACAAAATGTCAGGAATTTGAGGATTGAATTTGAGAATTAGAATTTTGTATTTCTTTAGCACAAGTATTTCCCCACTAGGGTCCCAAAATGGTACATGTCTCTCATGAACTGAGTAAGACAGCCACTTTCCTAAATGGAAGAACCCTTTTTTTCAAGACCACATGAATTTATCTATCCGGTTCTGATTTCTGGTCCAGGGTTAGCCAGGCAGATTTTTCCCTCTCTTTGTTATTGAAGAAAAGGCAAGGTGTTTGCTATTTATTATTTTGAGCCACAGTGTTGCACGGGGGTTTCTCCCTTACTGCTGCCTGTGGTACGTGTGGTTCCTGGGGAATCACCCTGCCACTCACACCGAGCTCTGCACCACCATGAAGCTGGACCAGGGCGGGTTGATACAGAAACAAGACCTTGAGAATCCAGAGCCAAGACCTATTAGCAGAGCTAATTAGCTCTATGAGAAAGAAAAGCCAGCCTGGGAGGTGTGAATGCTTTGCTTGGGGAAAACTACAGCTGCAGCAGTTTCTCTCCTTGGAAGACTAGTGCTCAGCTGGCTCTCCTTCCTTCTTCTGTCAGTCTGGCACAGGGAGATCTCAGGTATCAGAACTTTTAGAAAACAGTGAAGCCTGGGTGTTGGTTGGAGAGGGATTTGTTTCACCTCCAGCAAGCCTGCTGCACCGCTGACTAGATGGATTTTCAGGCCCATGGGAGAAAAGGTGCAAGACATCCTCAGGGAGGTAGCAAACACTATTCTAAGCTTCGATACAGTTGGATGAAAGTTGGCCTGGGGAACATGTTTCAAAGGTCTGAATTTCAGTTATAAACTTGCTGCTAATTTGTGAAGAAACAAACCGGGAGCATTTTATTTTTAAGCATTGCTATGTAACAGAGTTGTAGGTTATACAGGCTTAGGCATGGAGAGACCAATCAATAGACAGTGCTTGTGCACTTCAACTTGCATATCAAATATTTGAATATGCCTGTCTGATAGGAAAGTGACCTTAGCTGATCTGAATTTTTATTTGCTGACCTTTAGAAATAATAATAATTTAAAAAAGCATTTAAGAAATAAAACCAATCTGTGCAACAAAGTCTTAATCCGTAAACTTTTAAGACTCTTGCTTTTAGAGCTGTTTGTTGGAGCAAAATCCCTGAAAAAAAAAAAAAAAGAACTGTGCTGGTTAGAAAACTCAGTGCAAGTCATTAACTCCAAAGGCATAGCTCCAGAATTCAACCACTGTGTCCAAAATAACACAAGTCTCATCTAATGCATAAATGTCTCCAAAGCATTTAATCACTCTAGTATCTGGGCGGTGCACATAGATTTTTGGATATAGTGGGATCTATCTAGAACTGATGATCAATTTCTCATTCATCTTCTGTGCTGCTGTTTGGCTTCACCGTTACATTTAAAATAATGGAAGTTACTCTGTGATCACAAGCATGTAATTCACAAATGTGGCATCCTGATGTGATTTTGATGCCAGCATTCAGGTAAGATTTACTGGGGTTTAGATTTGTTTTTCTGCAGCTCACAAACATTTCCCAAGAGTAGAACCTCTGACTACATTGCTCCATTCAGGCCCTGCTGCTCCCAGAGATCTAATTTGGGTATCAGCATCCCCAGAAGTAAAACTAAACTGGGATGACATGGATATACTATTTAAAAAAAAAGTCCATGTGCATCTGTCACCTATTTTATCCTGGAAAATGTGAATGTTCTGTGGGGAGACAGTGATGGGACTGGCCTGGCCTGGCCTGGCATGGCCTGGGGGTTGTTCTCTTTTATGCCTAAATGGAGTATAAAAATCTCTGTACCACCTGGGAACCAGCAGAACTCGCTTTCTTTCAGCTTCCCCAACCCCTAGTATTTCCTCTAATGGTCTGTCTCTGATGTTGGTTGTAAGAAAATGCAATGTCCAAATGCTGAAAGATATGGAAGTTACCCCTAAAATGTACTGTCCACCCTCACATGGCAACCTGCAGGTGCAAGAAGCAAGATAAATCTATGCATTAGAAAGACGGGTGTCACAGTCCCCTGGAGCCACTCTTGTGGCAGTGCTCCTTCAAAAATAAAGCAAGCAAGCAGTGAGAATCAGAATGGTTCTGAAGTGCAAAGCATATAATATAAAGTGTTATTTATTAATAGCGCTGCTGGAAACTCCCTGGGAACTGTATCTGCCAGCAGTGATATCTGCATGTCAGTCTAACTCCCTCTTTTAATTTTGTAGCAAAAAAAGCTGCCATTATTGCTCTTGCTGCTGTGATCCCCTCTCAGACTGCTCTTATTCATCCCTCCTTTTGGGCTAAATCCCTTCTCATGCCATATGTCTTACTCTTCAGTTTCTCCTCAGCATCCCTCTCTGCTTCCCACAGCCTGAACCAGAATCTCCATAGTACCCTGCCTAATCCTGCGATGATAAGCCCTGTGCTAAGGGAGGGTTTGGGGGTCACTGACACTTCTGTTGGCCCAGAGAACCTAAGTGAAGTGGCTGAGATAGCGAGGGACACTGATGGAGTGTGTCCATGTCATCCCTGGGGGCTCAGGCTTCCCCAAACATAAGAGTACATCAGGCGTTTCCTCTCCTCCGAGCAGAGCTTGCTTGTTCAGGACAGTGTGCTCATGAACAGTGGCATGGGATGCATCAGGAGTGTGCCAGGCAATGACAGGACCTGGTGTTTCCTTCACACCATACCCTGTGTTTGCTCCCTGCTGTTTTTGAGGATGCTGCCCACCGTTGAGCTAACAAGACCACTCTGATCTCAGAGAACTGGAAGAAGGACTGGAAGAGGACTGGAAGAAAAAGGTTCCATTACAGAGAATGGCTGCAGAGTGGTGGCATGCTTAGCAGGATGAAGGAACATAGAACTGTCTCCACAACCATTTAGATGCCCACACAGCTAAAGCAACCAAGGTTATGGCCTAACATCTTCTCAGAACTCTTACAGGGTAAGAATCTCCGTATTTCCAGTCAGCATCATCTAGCTGGTGGTAGGCCAACCTACTGTCCAGTTTATTTCCCTGTGCTTGAAATTTTTTGCTAGACAGCACCTTCCAGCTGCTCTCATCCAAACGCTGCTTTTGGATGCCTTTCCCCAAATCAAGTTTCACACTCGGTTCTCCCCAGATATTCACTCACAATCTGGTGTGCTCCCACAGCCAAGGGGCAGCGCAGGGGAATAGGAGTTTCCATCAGAGCCTGTGTGATGAGAGCTGGATGCTGTGGAAAAGGAGCAGACCTCATGGAAAGCAGGCTCAGGGCATCTCCAAAAGCCAGCAGGTGGCTCCCAGCAGAATGGATGCAAGTTTGGAACGGAAAGGAGCAGGAAGCATGACACACCACCGGAGAAGAGCGGTGGTGACTTCAAACTGCAAACGCTGCCCAGGTCTGGGTAGCAGGATCCTGTGGTGAGGGGCACAGCGCAAATGGAAGCGTGTTTGATCTGGTTTCCTTTCAGGCAGCAGCTCTTTGTAAAAGCCTGCCTACCCTCAGGCTGCATTTGGCAGGGTGTCCAGCGGGGACCCAGCGCCTCGTCACACGCTCTGCCTTGGCAGGAGGTAGCCAGACAGACGGCATGGTCGCCAATTAATAGCAGACAGCAATATTTAAACTAATCATTGTGGGGAGCAGCATAAACCAAAACTCTTATTAAAATTAACAACATTGACACTAAAACTGATGCTGTTTCAAGCTATTCATTATAGCTAACAACCGAATCTAGCCAACAGCACTTGACACGGGGTTGGTGTCGGTTTTAGTTTTGCGTCTTTGGGAGACAAGGCTCACCCAATTTCAAATGCTCTGCAGGCACATCGACATAACCAACTGGCGTCATGCTAAGCAGGAAGGACTAGTTCATTTTGCTGCCTCCCATTATGGTTCCAAACCCACACATTCACATCAGAATTTACCAGACATGAAATCTTTACCAGATTTGAAATCTGTGCCAGCGCAGTCTGTGGTGCATCGCACCACACAAATTCAGAGCACTAACAGCTGGCAGACCTCCTGTCTGCTCTGGAAGTGGAGCACTCCAGGTGGGGTCCAACAGTTGGGAAATAGTCCTGATCTGGTCACTGTTGTGGTCAGATGGGTACCTGAGTGCACCTAAGTGCGAGGCTTAAAGCAAGGATATGAATTTATACAGCTTTATTGCACCTCTCCTACAAAGACAGGCTGAGAGAGCTGGGGTTGTTCAGCCTGGAGAAGAGAAGGCTCCAGGGAGACCTTATAACAACCTTCCAATATCTGAAGGGAGCCTACAGAAGAGCTGTCGAGGGACTCTTTGTCGGGAAGTGTAGTGACAGAACAAGGGGCAATGGTTTTAAATAGGAAGAGGGGAGATTTAGATTTGATATTAAGAAGAAATTCTTTCCTGTGAGGTTGGTGAGACACTGTCACAGGTTTCCCAGAGTTGTCAATGCCTCATCCCTGGAAGTGTTCAAGGCCAGGCTGGATGGGGCTTTGAGCAACCTGCTCTGGTTGGAGGTGTCCCTGCCCACGGCAATGGGGTTGGAACTAGGTGATCTTTAAGGTCCCTTCCAACTCTAACTGTTCTATGAGTCTATAATTCTATACCAAGAACTCCTTCATCACACTAAATTGCTAAGGTAGACACCTGTTCCTAATAACTTTTAAGCACTTTGACAAGGCATGAGAAGCTTTACAGTTAATCAGACTCCAAAATTTGTATGCAAAGGGGCAGATAGACAGAGCCTTACTAATGTCCCCACTGAAGGAAAAGCTGCAGTATGAATTTGCACCTCCTCTGGGAGGAGTGAATCCACTCATGAGAGCACACTCAAAACAAAGCTGACCTGAGCGATCAAATTTGCACAGCCCCACCCCTGGAAACATCCAAGGTCAGGTTGGATATGGCTCTGAACAACCTAATCTAGTTGAAGATGTCCCTGCTTATTGCAGGGGTGTTGGACTAGATAATCTTTAAATATCCCTTCCAACACCAACTATTCTATGATTCTATAAGAAATGTTTGGCCACTGAAAAGGGGGTTCCTGCCTCTCAGCTGATGTGATATGAACCTCTGAAGCATCCTCTTCTGGTCCACTGAAAATACTCAGTGAAACATTTGCTTGAAATGCTTTTATAATTTACCTTGTATTTGCAACAGTCTAGAAGTGCACGAACCATTGCATACCATGTCTCTTAAGGGGGAAAACCTGCTCAAATGTGATTTGGTACAACAGCAGATGTGAAATTGGCAAAGAAAACTGCCATCAGAGTTTTTTTTAACCTTTGTATCTGTCTATCTATACCCTTCATTTGGCTTCCCACTCTCCCTCCTGTACCCCCTTAGACTTTCCACTTTTTAGTCCTAACAAGGTTGAAATTTTGCTTGGTGGCTTCAGATCAGGCACTCTCCCTGCTGACCTCCAGCCAACTAATTGTTCCACTCCTTCACGTTCCCAAGGTCGCAGGATGTGTCATCTCCCTCCTGACCTCAGGGGCACTTTCCATCTCTTACGAGTTGAAGCCAGCAGTCATCTCAGTCTAAAACCTCCTCCTCTTCTATACTGCAGTACCATTGGGAGGACCTAGCAAGGATCAAGGCCCCATTGTGCTCAGATCTGCATAAACACCCAGTGAGAGACAGCTCTTGCCCTCCTGAGGTTATGGGCTGAAAGGGAAAGCAGGCAGAGGGAAGGTGAGTGAGAGACATGTAAGCAGAGTATTCATGGTGATGCTAATCACATCCTTGTTAGTCCCTCTCTCTCTTTTTTTCTTTTTTTTTTTCCCCCCCCTCGCCTCTGAAATGAAAATAAAATAAGTTGTTGGCTTGTTTTTGGGAATGTTGTAAATTACGGTTTGCAAAAGCCATGGTCTGTTTCCATCCACCCTGGTTCTGTGCCAACGCTGCTCCAGGCTGCGCTTCCTGAGGAGGTCCTGCAGCGTTGCTGGAATAGCACAGCATGGAAGCACCATAAGATGAAGGAAAAACACCCACCCCATCAGAGATGGCTGCAGTCTAGCAATAATCCCACCAATGGCAAGCCAAATGCAACGTAGCTCAATGTGTCCTGTCAGCCACCAGCCTAGGGCTGGAGTGGAGGGTGGGAAGTCTCCTCTGGAGACATTCAAAACCCTCCTGGACATGTTCCTGTGCAACCTGCTCTAGCTGGACCTGCTTTGGCAGGGGGGTTGGGTTAGATGATCTCCAGAGGTCCCTTCCAGCCCCATATCATTCTGTGATTCTGTGGATACATCCCTTCACTTACCCCTCACTATGACACAAAAGGGAGGGAGCATCCCAGCCAGTTCACGGAACATACACCTGCCAGGGGAGAAGGCAAGCTTGGAGAACTGGAAAAATTGCTCTGAAGTAAAGTGCAGTATCACTTCAGCCTAACTTTAAGGAGAATGAATTATTCTCCTCTTTCTTGGGCAGCAGAAATGTACCAGCCTCATAGAACTGCAAGGATGAAGGACAGCCTGTCCTGTCCTGATGCAAAAAAGTCCTACCCTTAAAGTCAGGCTTCAGAACGGTGTGTGTGAGTTTGATTTGCATCCAGAGTGGAAACATGCTTGCCAGCCATCAGGCTGATGTGATTTGAAGCAGCTGAGATATTAAATGCACTAAACCAGAATGTATAATAGCCATGCTGGCAGACCTTTAATTATTGTCGTGCTTGTGGGCACTGATATCATTCAAATTAAAAGCTTTCCCCACTACTTGCATTTTTTTTTAATACGTTGATGTACTCTGCACTGATGGATTGTCCTCTCTTGTCCTTCTCTCACAAAATGCTTGGCACAATTTGCTTCAGTGCAGAAATAAAAATTATTGGCACTCACTCGCCACATTTTTGGTGCACTTTTTGTTTTTTTTTAAAGCATGGACCTCCTAACTAGAAGAAAGGTTTGTTGAGTTTGGAGGGGCTGTGTTAATGGCTCAGTCACCAATCCTCCTTCTCAGGAAAAGCACATTATTAAAAGCAAGACTGAAGTGCCAGTGCAAGCTTCCCTAGAGCAGTGCCTTTTGTAGTGCTGGCTGATGACATAGCAAAGCTTCCTTGCTGTGTGCTGCACAGATGCTCTAATTTTCCTCTCTCAGATGGTCCAGAGACAGATATGTTGTCCAGTGCTCAGATACAGCAGCGGAAAGCTCGAGAAGCTCCTCTGAAGCAGCTTCTCTGTTTGCACTGTTGTCACTGATACCAGAATCAGGCTTCTTGTCTAGTACCTTGATAACGCTGCTCGCTTGCTTGGTGCAATTTTGGAACGAGTAGAACTATTTAAGTAGAATGAGCAAAGTACCAGCTCAAAATATTTATCAAAAATGTTGTTCACACCCTCTCCTGAGATAGAAAAACCATGGCATAGGCAGAGGAATATTTTTATTTATTCCCCTGGATGACAGGACAGTATGTTATATCTCCATTGTATGGAGACCCATTTGCAGGAGATGCAGCACTCATGCCTTCCACACATGCCAAATTACAGCCCCTGGTTCACCACAGCTGCCACAAAACTCCTTTCAACTCTTGCTGCTTTCTGCAGCTCCCTTTGCTGTACACATTATGTAGCTGGTTTTCGCTTTGGGGAGGTGATGGAGCACAGTTAGAAAGGGACTGGAACAGAAACCAGGAATGAAAAAGGGTCTGCCTGGCAGTGCTTGCCCCTAAATCACCTCTTCCTAGCTCTGAGCCTCAGCTTCACTGCAGATCCCAGAGCAACCCTATTGCTTCCAGGGGAAGATCACGCCTGTAGCCTTTTTTATCCATTGGGGACTTGGTCTAGTTGCCTGCACACAGAACCAGAAAACTCCTGCGTTTATATACTCAGTACTTGACTGCAGCACTAAATCTTTCACTGGCCTTGAGCAATTCACTTCACTTTTCTGCCTTAGTTTCCCCATGTGTAAAAGTGAGATAATGCTTACTTTCCTCCCAGGGATTTTGCAGGGATTAATTAGTTAACTGAATTTGCTTGAAAGGTGAAAAGCATTTTACACATGTTAAGTATTATTGTTTCTTTGGGACAAAACCAAACCCCCTCCTTCCACTTTGCAGAAGTGATTTTAAAAGCTCAAAGTCAAAGAAAAGAAAAGCTGAGGATACTGACTCACTCAAAACCAGCAGGATGTGAGAATGTTGAGGAAGGGAGATCATCGTAACATGGAAAGGTTTGCAAACATGAAACCTTTCATCCCTTTGGAAGCCAGATAAGGTGAAAATGTGCAGCATGTAGTGGACAAGTAGGATCCCTTCCTTGGTTCCTGACTGGGGCCCAACAGAGTCAGCATTCAGCTATCCTGACTGTCTGGTGGCCTCTGAATCCAGCCCATCTAGCAGAGGCATAGGATAGACCTTAGTGGAAAACATAGTCTCCCACTTGGGCTTGCAGAAGAATAAACAAGTTCAGTGCTGACTCAGATGTGCTTCTGAGAGAGACCAAGGAAAGCAAGGAAATTTGCACTTTCCCTGCCCAGGCTAGATCTAGCCGTTGGGATTAAAGGTAGGATCATGCAACTATTCCTCCTGCTTCTCACCAGCATTAAATTAAATTAAAAGGATTCAGAAGTAAATGCCCACACAACAAAAGAAGCTGCTGACACAAAGACAATGAGAGTCTGCTCAGGTGATTAGGATGAGAAGCAGCACCAGTTCCTGACAGAAGAAAAGGAGGGAGGAAGTAAATGAAAAGCATCAGCTCTCCTAAGGTGCCATTTTAAAGAGGTGAAATTAGCAGGACAAAACCCTTGCAAGTGTTGTTCTGCAACTTTTCAAGATGTTATAGCTGTTTGGGCATAAAGGCAGCATTAACAGTGTTTCTACAGCAACAACCGGTCAGTCTCTTCTGCATGTAGTAATGTCTCTTGGAGGAATCCTTACCCTCAGGTGTGCCTCCCTACCAAAGTGTGGTCTTTCCAGATGTGCTGAAGGAGTAGCCCATGTGTAGACTTTCTATCCTGCAGCAGAAAAGGTCAGGCATAAACAGGCTGAGCTGCCTGCTCATTTCACCTAAAGTAAAATGGGGGAAGTTTATGCAAGCTGCTTTCCTGCCAGACCTGTCAAGAAGGGATTTAAAGTCTATCATCAGCTGGGTGCTAAAAAGGACTTGCTGACTGACGCAACAGGATCCAAAAGATGGTGTCTGCTTATAGCCTGAGTGATGGGAGAGCTAGCAAAGGTGAGTTTATGTCATCAATGACTGGCAAAAGAGGAGATGTGGGTGTTGCAGTGCTTCTGCTGTTTTCTACATGGCATAGCCCCTCGCACAGCTGCTGCTCAGATTGCTCATACCTGCCCCATCCTCCTCGTCTTCTTTCCTGTATTGGGAGCCACTGTGCCAAGATGTATTTGCACCTGAATTGCTGCACACACATCTTGGCTCTGAACGTGCTTAGTGGTCCTGTATCTTCTTGGGTTTTTGTCAGTATAAGCCAGGAGTAATCCTACAGGAGATTCACAAGGGCAAAACCAGAGAAAAATGAGCAGAATCAAAAGGAAGTCCAATTTCCAGATTTCAGGACTTCTAAGAAAGGAAGTTCTTAGATGTAAAGAACCGATCAGTCCTGGTTGTCACAGACAGTGTAGATGATGAAAGCAATGGATGTATTGACTGGCTCCAGCTGAGGATCTGGCCAGGTGGAATTAACACTGTTCTAAAGAACAACCCTGCTTGAGTTTAGAGGCAGAGAAAAGTCCACGTGACAAGCCTTGGTGTAACCTTCCAGGGGAGGTGTGAGCCTGAGATGTGCTCCATATTCACAGACAGGAAGGGCAGATGGGAACTGGCTGTGAGGCATCTGCACGATGTTCTCCCCATTCTAGTTTAGCCTAACAAATATAAATGTTTGTGGACTCCTGTCTCACTGATATTAGCAAACAGTTCTTACTATTGCTCAGCATGAGAGAAGAGGGGGAAGTTAAGGAGAAAAAAAAAAAAAAAAAAAAAAGAAGAGAATATACATAGTATTAAGACACTGCTGGAGCCTGAAGTCAATATTGCCTGCTGTTCACAGGGTTGCTGCTTCTCTTTGAAGGACCCTGCACCTCTCTTCCTTTGTCACATTTGCAATTAGCTTTCCGTACACATCTGCTCCAGACTTTAAAATAAAGGAAAATGGTTTTGTAGAGAAATTGCTTCCAGAATCACAGTTCTTTTCCCATGCTTTGGTGGCTTTGGCAGGCAGTCTCGTACATCCCAGCTTACTCCAGAAAGAATCTGTGCCTTGCTGAGCATCACATTTTGTGGCCAAGATTTTGAAGAAAGCAAACGGGACCAAGCGCCAAGCCCATATTTAGGCACTTGTGTAAATGCCCCTTTTTCAGCAGTGCGCAGTGCATAGTAGCTCCAGCTGACTTCTTGTCATCCTGCTCCTCTTTTTCACAGCAAGTCCCAACATAACCACAGTGTATTGATACAATGACAGGAGTCTGTGCTGCCTGGTAGACTCGGGTCTTGGGTATTACTGCATCCTATGATGGTACTTCTCTGGGAAGGCTAAAGGGCTGAAGTGAATATCACTGGATCTTATGGCCCTTAACACAATCAGAAAGCCAGAGCCAAACCAGAATATTTCCATGTCATTGAATGATTTGTTTTACTCCCTCCAGAGAGGCTTGCATTCACTCCTAATTACATTCCACTGAAATTCTCAAAAATGGGCTGCGAAGGGGACTCATGTAATGCAAAGGGCTCTTGCTGACGGCGAGAAGTATTTTGCCAAGTAACAATTGGATCTTGATTTGTCCTAGCACACATAGTTGACCTTTTAGTCTTTTTTACTGGATATTTTTTCACCTGGGTTTGTTCAGCACCTGCCCTGGCGTCCGGGTGCCCTCGGTGGCTGAAGAGGAACCCCTGCTACTCCCCCAGTGCCCCACCAAGAAAGCCAGAGCTGCTGGAGGCAGCACGGAGGCAGCCACTCAATACAGGCACAGAGGAAGAGGACTCAGAAAAAAAAGGCTGGGAAGATGGAAAATATGGATTTAGGTTATTTAAAGGAAAGAGAAACTACAAAACACTGACAGCAGAAGACACACTGGATGACAGAAATTCTTCCCCGATGTAACTTTTATTTCAGTTGGTTACCCAAGAGCTGGATTTGGCCTGCCTGGCAGAAATTGGTTTAGCCAGCAACGTTAATTGGAAAAAGTGAGCAGTATTACTTTAATTGCGCAAAAGAGAGGGAGGACAGATCCCATTTCAAATTTCAGAATAAGGCCTTTTTTAAGGGGGGGGATAAATATTAATACTGAGGCTGTGTTGATGAGCTTTAGGGGGGTTGCTAAGCAACATGGCCCTTTGTCTATAGCCCAGGCGATGCTCGGGTGGGGATTGTGTAGGAATAAAATTCATATGGCTTCTATAGAAACATATTTTTGTAGCTTGTTTTAAATAAACAGACCCAAATCTGTCTCTTTTACTTTCTTTTTTTTTTTTTTATCCCCCATAAGAAAGACTATCTGCTGAAAATGTAGTTATGGCTGCAATTTGAAAGCACTTATTTGAAGGATGTTGTGAGCCCAACAGCAGAGTTGGGGCAATGTGCACACATTTTTAACACAACATCAATATTCACTCAATGTATCTCTAAATAGCATGTATTTGTATAAACTCTCAAACTCAGATCTGTGTACTAATTTGCTGTTTATGGCACCAGCCATTATATTTTGTTTTTTCTAGGTTACCTTAAGGAATTCCATAAATGTATCCCAGTCTAGCACAGAAATGGAATAGCTAATAACATACAGTTACGTAACTGATAAAATAAAACTACCCATTTCCAGATATTAAAATCATGTATGTGTTGGTCTAAGCCTTGTAGTAAAATTCAGCTCCACAATCCTTCAAATTCAATATGTTCATTTTTACTTAAAACTTAGAGCTCAGGATTACAGGGCAAAGGAACAGCTTTTGATTTGAGACTCGCAGAGAGAAAATTATATTTTATTAAGTTAGTGAAAATGCTGACTGCAGAGAAATTTTAAATAATTTATTTTTAAAAAATGAAAGTACTCTTATGTTCTGATATGAAAGAAAAGCTAAAGCTTTGCTGTTAATATAAGGGAGCAGAGGTGAAAAGTGGTAAACCCAGTGAACTGCTAACAGTCAGTGCCTTTCTTCTATGATTTGTCCTGGAATTGCCTCCTCAAAACATATATACCACACATTTTTAACTACTGAAGCCACATTATTGCAGAAAAATATAAGGTGGACTGGAAAAGCCCACTGTGCCAGCAGAGAGGCTGTGGATTTGATCTTCACTCCATACAGCATATACCATTGTGAGATCTTCTACACATGAACAGAGGGTTGTGGAGCAAGAACATGTCCTTACCCAGAGCAATAGGCTTGGGAAAAAAAATCCCACTGCTCTGCTTTTACTTGAGCCTCATTAAAAAAATGATGGTTTTGAAGGAAAGGGAGCATGCACCATTGCCTATTCCAAAGAGCCAGCAGGGGACCTTGCCTAAGGCCCAACAGGAGCCAGCTATGGATCCCAGCTTCTTCCCTCACATTCTGGATCCCCAAAATCACAGGCATCCAAGCTGTCTTGAAAGACACAAGGGCCAAGGAAACAGCTTGGAGCAGTTACTGTGCTGGCCACGGAGTGCTCCAGCTCCTTACAGGTCAAGTTCTGGCCTGTATCACAGCCCCACATTTGCCCTAAGGATTCTCTTGTGGTGGAGGCAGAGCAAGCGTTTCACCTAGCCCTATTAGGGTAGCATGCAAAGAATATTATTTCTTTCCAAAACCACAGAGATTTGTAAGAGCCTGCTGTAAGAGACAGCAACAGAGTAAGAGGTGCAAACCTTAAAAGAGTTATTACTTCATAGACAATTACTAAAACACATAGTGAAATACAGAAAAAGAAACCATTTCTTGTTGATGTGGGTTTTGCCATTGAATCTACATAAGATCCAAAGGCAACCATAAGGAGGTTCTTCAGAGAATCATTGTCCAATCACATGCCCATTGTTCAGCACAACAGATGAATTTTACAAAATGCAAGGTGAGTCCATGACTGAGCATGTAGAAACCACTGGAGATATTAGTGCTGGTCATCTTGGGTTTTGTTTTCAAAAAATGAGAAGTTTTCCTTTTCAACAAGATGATCTCCTCTGTGGATGGGCCCACTGTGAAAATGTGATATCAAAAAATTAAACAAGGTACTACTGGACTACCAACAAGGACACAGATAGCATATCCCTGTGCTTGCAGAGAATTTTGACTACAGACCAGTACCAAATTTCTGATTTTTTCAGAGTCCACCATGAATATATTTTTATGAACACTCCATGTAAAAACATGGTAACAAGCATGCATGTGGTTGTGCACGGCCTCAGCAATAGTCTGTCTACCTCAGTTTAGGGGACCATGGACTTATAGCAAAGCTGCTGGTATCTGAGACAAATTCTTGTGATATATGTCCAATACCTCCTTCGTTAGAATTCAGCCTCCTTCCTGCATATGTAACTTTCCTGGCTTCACTTTCTTCCTTTCCCAGCTCCCTGTTCTGCTGTAGGCTGCAGCAGTATCAGAGAAGTCATATGAGGCTTTTGAAACCCATAAGAACATTTTTAAATGCATTGAGATGGTGGAGATTGGAGACTCGACCATGAAGCAGCTAATTAATGTGAAGCCAGATCCTGAAGAATAGCATTCCCAGAGGCCTGATGGCCTGTAGCCCCTACACAGAAGAGGCACGAGGCAGTGGACAGGGAACATTTTGGAACATTTTGTCTTAGGATCTATCTCCAATATACAACACCCAACAGTGAGCCAGACCCAGGCTGCCAGAGCCTAGCTTGGAACCCCTGCCAAAAAAGAGTGAGCCATGCTGTTCTCCTAGATCAGTCTACAAATTGTAACAAAAAAGGGCTTGATCTGATGGTTTTCTGCTCAGGCAGGCAAGCAATTGGCCTGGAGAGAACAACACTGGATAACTATTCCCAGTGAGCTGGGAACAAGAAAGAACAAATTTTCCAAGTACTTTTCAAAAGGAGGTAGACCTGGCATCTGCTTTTCACTCTTACCTAGCAGGTATCTGCATCACTCAGGCTTCTGCCCCAGCATGGGACATTGGAGGTGGTTCAGAGCATGTCTGCGAATGCTTTTTCCAGCACCCTTTTGTGTGTAACTAGTCTCCTCTGAATTCTTTTTGACATGCATTCAGATCAAGCCAGTCAGTCTGCTCTGGTCGTGATTCATCTCTGCTTTCTTTGAGGTGTACAGTTCTTCAGCTCGGGGACAGGGGGGATGCCTGCAGATGCAGCACCTAAAGTGAAATAAGCAGTCTCTGTACAATCCACAGAATACCCTGTATGCAAATATTAATTCTGTTTATTTTTTCTGACCTTTATGACTACATTCATATATGTTAGCTAGACAGCCTTGTTGAATCATCAGAAATGGCTTAACAGACTGAGCTGTGTTCTGCTGGTTGGTGAGGAAGAAGACAATACCAGTGCCTGTTATGGTAGCTGCTGGGGCCATATTGTCATTTGGATTATAAATTAATGAGACTAGTTGTCAAGGTACATTATGATTGGTCCTGAGTTCAGAGGTGGCTGGTTGCTGAGCATGTTTTGGTTGCCCAGTGGTCCCAGTTACAAAGTTTGCCAGTAGAGTGTGACTTTCAGGGGAATGGAGAACACCCTGACTACAAACACCAAATAGCCAAGCACTGGTGTAAGTGCTATGGTTAGATAGCACCCCCTTCAAGAATCATAGTGGGCCTGGGGCAAGCCTTGTCTCCACAGGAGGCCACTCGCATTTGGGGGATTCCTCTCTGGTTCTACATCCTTGTAGCTGGTGGGTGTCCTGGTTTTGGCTGAGATAGAGTTAACTTTCTAACTAGCAGCTGGTATAGTGCTATCTTTTGGATTTAGGATGAGAATAATGTTGATAACACACTAATATTTCAGTTGGTGCTAAGAAAGTCAAAGCCTTTTCTGTTCCTCGCACTGCCCTGCCAGCAAGCAGACTGGGAGTGCACAAAAAGTTGGGAGAAGAAAGAGCTGAGACAGCTGACCCCAACTGACCAAAGGAATATTCAATGCCATATGATGTCATGCTCAGCATATAAAGTTGGGAGAAGAAGAAGGAAGCAGGAAGCTGTCAGCTGGGGTTAAACCATGACAGTGGGACAAAAGGGTCTGCTCATGGCATAGGAGAGCTGAAAGTCCTGTGTGTGCTGCAGAGCTCTTGAAAAGATGTACTGCAGATTGGGGAAGAATAACATGGGTCACATGGTAGAATCATATGGGATTGGAAGGGACCTCTGGAGATCATCTAGTCCAACCCCCCTGCAGCAGCGGGTCTACCTAGAGCAGGTTGCACAGGAACTTGTCCAGGTGGGTTTTGAATGTCTCCAGAGAAGGAGACTCGACCACCTCTCTGAGCAGCCTGTTCTGGTGCTCTACCACTCATAGTAAAGAAATTCCTCCTGGTGTTTAGGTGGAACTTCTTACACCTCAAGTTTGTGTCCATTTCCTCTTGTTCTGTCACTGGGCACCACTGAGAAAAGACCAGTCCCATCCTCCTGACACCCTCCCTTTAAGTATTTGTATGCATTGATCAGATGTCCCCTAAGTCTTCTCAAGACTAAAAAGACCCAAGTCCCTCAGCCTTTCATCATAGGAGAGATGCTTCAGGCCCTTAATCATCTTTGTGGCCCTTTGTTGTATGGCATGCTGGCCATGCTCTTCTTGATGCACCCCAGGATGACATTGGCCTTCTTGGCCACAAGGGCACATTGCTCACCCATGGTCATCATGGTAGCCCAGATTAGGCTTACAGGTCCTGTAGATTAACATCAGGGGCATCCTACATGATCTGGGTAGCCCAAACATTTTGCTCATGGCATTATCCTGTTTCTGAGGGTGCCTAAGATATCACTCATGGCCAGAGGCTGAGAAGATACTGAGGGTATCATCAAGATGCTTTTAACTTCACAGAGTAGGTCCATCCAGCAAGAATGAAACAGACAAAATATCTCAAAAGGCCATGTGTGTCTTCATGTTTCTGTATTGTTTTCCTCTTTATCACCTGGCCTAGTGGGAGGTGTCCCTGCCCATGGCAGGGCGGTTGGAACTCGATGATCTTTAAGGTCCCTTCCAACTCTTAACCATTCTATGGTTCTACTATTCTATGATTTATCCTTTCCACACACTGGTATTCTTATTTTACCATACTCCAAATGGTAAGGTAATATAAACTAACATGGACTTCTGCTAGCAACAACTCTTTGCTTTTACATAATTCTCATTTAAGGTTGCCTAAACCAGCCCTGAAAACTGAACTTACTAGGACCTGTCCACAAAAGGATGGGTACAGACACAGCTAGAACCTATTTCATACATAGATAAGATGGGGAAGACAAACAAATTATTTTTGTACTGTGTGTGGCTAGTATAAAATCAGAGCTCTTCCATAGCGACATTATGGAATTTTACATCATGGTAAGTTATATGCAGAATCTGTGCATGCCAAAATTAGACTTTGTACATGTAAAGTTTTGAATTCAACTTACCTCAGGGAGAAGGGACTGCATTTTCCAGCAGAGCTCAGGGTGTGTTGTGTATATCAGCTGCAATGCACAACTCAAAACTGTGATAGATAAATGACAGGTGAAGAGCCAAAATATAAAATATTTTTCCCACTGAAGATGTATCATGTCCTTTTCTTCCACCTATATATTATCTGCTCTACAAACAACTCAAGAGCCTTTATTATATCAGTTCAGATCATTTCCTTTTTTGCATCAAAGACACTGGTTCAGAGAGGCACATCACTCCTCATCTTCCTTTTGGCTTGTCTCAAAGGAGTTTTCTGCTTATGTTTTAGTACTTCCGGGCCTGTCCAATGGCAAGAGGACAGATGGTGTAAGTGGGAATCTTCCTCAGCAACCCTCATCTAGAACACTAGCAGCTACCCACTAAGAGAATTCCTACTAGTCAATGTGCAGAACTGTCCATGCTCTAAAGCCCGCTCAGGAGAAGGTATAAAACAACCTGCAAATGGGCTGCTAGGAGTGGGAAAGCTAAAGCAAAAAGACCTTGGAGTGAAGAGGTGAGTCATTTTGTCTGTATCCTGCCAGCCTCTGACATCACTTTACTGATGAGGAATTCTTTTTCAGTACATTTGATCAATGTTAAAAGGGAGAACTAAAGGTTTCTAGATGCGAATACAGCAGATTTTCATAATAAAAGCACATTTATTACCTTCTGTTCTTGTCTTAAATACCTAGAACAGATGTAGAATATTGTTGATTCATACTACCCACTTAAGCAATAACAACTGAGTCACAGGGCATTTCCTAGGGATTTATGAGTAGCTGGAAAAGCTGATGGCCCAAAGCAAACTGGAGGGCCATTAACCCCAGCCAGCCATTAATTCCCTGGGAAATGCCCTATGCCTCAACTGTTATTTGCTGCTATGACCTCCATCCCCTTCTTTATACTGTTATACAGAGGAAAAGTAGATATTTAGCAGTGACAATGCTAGATGCTGCTCCTGCTGGAGATGAATATTTTTCAGACCAGGGAATTCCTGTCCAGGCCAGTAGACACTAGCAGCACACTGTGCTCAGTTGTGTTCATGTGCTGCAGCCGCCAATCAAGAAATATTTCTCTAGATCTTTGCTGAAAAGGTGCTTGTCTGTCCAAAATACACAGATAGTATGGAGTAAATAATTCTGTTTTGAAAGATAAGCTTATGAGCTACAAGGAGTGCAATGGTCAGTGCTCTAAGAGTTGGGCAAGGACTACAAAGCCCACCTCATCAGAAGTGCAACAAGCTTTGCAGAAGAGAGCCCTTAGAATTAGTTCTTGTTTCTCCTTCTTGGAGGTGCTGTATATGTCCCTCACATCTGGAGTCTCAGAAAGAGCAAATAGACGGGGACATTCCCACCCCAAAGCTGAATGCAGCAGCAATGGTAGTAGACGAGACGCATAGCACCTTCCCTGCTGCATGACATGGAATACATGCCATGCTAGGTAATACTAGCTGGAAGACAACTGCTCCTACAGGGCATGCAATGCTATGGATCACATGGTAACCTGCTGCACATAAGTGTTTATTTGGAGCAGAGCAGTTTCTGTCCCCCTTTCCCCTTGAGGCCACATCCTCCCCTTGGACATCACCCTGGAACAGCAAAATCCTTAGGTCAAAAATCTCCCAGAGCAGCTGTGGTGAGTTCCCTTTCCCTGTAAGTGCTGGAGCTCAGAATACCCTCCTCCTTCTGAAGAACAAGGTTTCCAGGTCATTTTAATGCAGTTTGCTGTTTTTCAGAGAATAAACATTGTGCCAATTCACAACATGCATAACTTGAGTTAAATTAGTGGGGCTATCCAGAACAGAAGAAACCACCTTTTCTACCCTTCCTGGTAGCTGACATTGAGGACAAAATCCCCAGTGGATTAAAACGTAAACAGTATTACATGAAATAAACATTTAAAAATATACTTATTTAAATTAAATGTGAAATTAAAACAATTCATATGAAGGCCTAAAATAGTATAATTTATCAAAATAACATATATTAAAATATGTTAAAATAACATATTGCTACTGCTGAAGTTCTGGTCAGATGAGCTAGGTGGGTTCCTGGGGAGAAACATTTTCTGAGGTAGAAAACCAGATTTAGAAGCAGTAGCTTCTTTGAATGTACAGAATACAATTAGTCCCATTCAATAAGTTCACTTTAAGTTGAAAAACCATAAAGAAGTTAAAAAAAAAAAAAAGGAACACTTGTTTTACATTCTACAATCTATGAATAAAAATGTGTGCAATGTTCTTGGCTATGACTTACTTCAGTGACTGATAAGTTACTTAATTATTTATAGCAACAAACTGGTTTGTTACTTTTAAACTTAGAAAAGAATGTCTTTTTTATTTTATTTTCTTACAAGATACTACTTAAGGTAGTTTATTTAAGTAACAAAGAGAGTATTAGGCTGGTTTGGGAAATTTTTATTGAATTCTAGTTTTCATTCAAACATAGATTCATAAAAACAAGAAAAAAATTGAAAATAAATGAACTATCCTTCATTTTCCAATTAAAAATATGGCAAAATTAAGAATCTGCTAAAGTGATTCTTAATTTATCATCATAATAAATGTGTATAGATAAATACTTCTGGTAACAAGAAGAAAGACCTCACTGAGTACTCTCTCTTGTTATAAATCAAGCTGTTCTAATGGTTACCAACCATGAAAGCTAACTTTTCTTTCAAAAAATAACTAGCATAACTTACAACTGCAAAAAGAGATAAAATTTATTATTTAAACCAAAATTTCTTGTGTGGTGATATAACTCTTGATTTAAATCAGTTCACTGTGGGTGTTAGAGTTGGCTTACAGCCTTCAAATAATTGTAGGGGAGAAAGGAAACTCTGCAGAAACATATGCTATAAATGTAATATTTGCTGGCATCTGAAATTTCAGTGACGTCTTTACATTCAGAACCTCTGGGTTATCAGCATTAGAAGACTGGATAATCCCTCCGAATTGCACTAAAATAAATGACTGAGGCTATGGAAAGCCACAGCAATCGCTACTTGACTATTTTAACATTGACCTAAAATGGTGAATTTTGGACACTGTTTAACAACCAATCTGTCGGTCAGTTACCTTCCAAGTTCATCTTGCAGGATAGGACAGATCCTATAAAGCCAAAGTTTCATGGGCAACAGATGTAACCTCCAAATCATGGGACCAGCACCCATTAAAATTGCTGCGGGCTAGCAAGAATAAAAGAAGAGAAGCAGAATCATACACCACACGAGAAAAGTATGGCTGCAGGCGCAGACAACTGGAGCAACCTGCAAAATGACAGTTCATAAAGCATATATATAAAGACTGAAAACTTTATATATAAGTTTTCAGTCTTAAGGTAAGGTGCTGTATTCTGTGCCTTACCAGTTTCTTCAGTTCCTGGTGAGCTGACTCCAAAAGAACAGTATTTTCTTCTCTCTTGGCTATGCCAGCAGTCTCCAAATCCATATCGGAAACAGCTTCTCAGTTTATCCAGTTGCTCAAGTGCTTAGCCTGAATGTTTGGATGGTTGGTGCTACATCCTGCATCTGTATTGGTCTGTTTTTTAAAAGTGTCATGTCTTACTGTGGTTCCCAAACAAATCTTTGTTAGTGGTGTAAAAAAGGCAAACGTTGGCTTTTCTATCCAGTAAAGGCACTTTCAAATCCAAGTCAAGAATGGCTGGTATCCATTTAACTTAAGCTAGCAATCACCAAGATTAAAAAAATGATAACTACGAATTGTTTTAAAACCAGTTTAAAGGTTTACCTGCACTTATTTTCAAGTGGTGTAAGACCAGTTGTGATTTACCAGTTGCATGGGTTTAAAAGGGATACAACATCAATACCACCTGGTGCAGTGCTTAATCTCAGTCTTGTGATGGCGAAAGGCTTCACCACTGTGCAATGCTTCCCCTTGCTTCCCATTTCCCCCCAGTTAATGTAAGAGACTTGCAAAGCTCTACATTCTCCTTACTGGGAATACAGTTGTGTTGATATCCAGATGTGGTTCATTCTGGTAGAAACTTATGCTACTTATTATTTACATGTAACAGCATCTACAATGGTATTTTTTTACAATACTGGTGAAGTCACCCTCACAACTGACACAGTTACTTGTGCACAACTTTTTGGCTCTGACAAGGGCAAAGAATGACCGCGTCGGGTCAAATATACCATACAAGTACAGTGCTTGAAGTGCAGTTTGTGAGCAAGCAGTCAATAACATCTAGGGAATATGGTATCTGCCAGAGAACACTCCTTCTCATAAAACTAAATCTGCTTTTCTCAAAATCAGATGGCAATCTGACTGTGGCTGTACCGAATGCCAGGCATACAGCAACGTTCACATTACTCCATTCACCATGGAAGGAGAGATAAACTCTTTCAGCCTTGCCTTTAGATTGAAGCTTTGACAACTGTGGTAGAGAAGTGATAGCGGGGTTTTGTGTGCAAAGAACCGAAGTATTTGTTGATACACAGCTTAATCAAGAAAAGCGCATTCTGTCTTTTTAAAGATTCTGCACTGCTTGCAGACATTTTATCAGTTGCACAAAACCATTCTCTGATGTAATGAAATATTATCTGTTTTACAAATGGGCATGCTGTGATACAGGAGGAGACTCAGTCACACGGTTGCTGATGCTAGATGACCTATAAAACACTTCAGTTTTGACACACGGGTATTATTGTAACCATTTGACAAGGCTGCTGTTTAGGAGTGCAGAGGTGCATTTGCAAAGGGTTTTGAAAATACAGCACTCATTTGACATCACAGATGAAGTCAATGGGATTTCTTTAAGGTCATTAAACCCCAGAGCACCTCACCAGGCTGCAGTCCATATTCATTGCTCCACAGCTCCTCAGAAAGGCAGATGGACTGTGCATGAGAAACAGATCTTGCTTTTCAGGTTTGCAGGAGGACCCAGTGGAATGGGCCAAACACGTCTCTATCTGATGGGATCCATTTGGCTGGAAAAGACTTCCTTTTCCCAAAGGCTTCTCTTCATAGCAACCTGCCTTGACTGTGAAGGTCTGGAGGAGGCTTTCTATGGAGCTTATCTACGCTGCTTCTTGACTGCTGCACAGTGAAGTAGTCTTTCCAAGCCTTAGAGAAACATGCTGGGAAAAAGTCCTTTACCTGACAGAGCCCAGGTGACAGCGCTAACCCTTCTAGGCCAGCTTTACAGCTTATGCGTTATTAAATTTCAATCCTTCTTTGCTTGTGATAAAATAGAAGCCAGAGGGTGGATACACAATGAGCATTTTTGAGAGCCCTACTTGTGTGATAGTTTACTCTATGATGGCTTAAGTACAGATCAGAATGAATGCTTAAATCAAAGCACAAACTTCTTTGGCCTCAGGGCAAGAAAAGAATTTTAAACATTGCTGGCCTCAAGGTACAAAACCAAATATTTGCTAAACTTCCAGACTTCAGAGAGTTGGCTTTTCTAAGGCTATTCCTTGTCGCTGCTTCTCTGGGAAGATTTTCCCTTTCTCTGCTTCCCACACTTTGGGAAGAGCATAGGCAAGAACTAGGAGTGCAGCCTCTATTTCTGCTCCCTCTGCTCCTGTGGGATGATCACCTTGGTTCCACACATCAGTCAACGCTGAGAAGCAAAAGGAAAGAAAGCAAGATGAGAGAAATACCATCCTCTGCAGATGGTTTAGAGATGGCTTTCATTGTTCTCATGTACTCAGTTAACTACACAGTTATCAAGGAAACATATCTCATCACATATAACATGGGATCAGGAAGGTTGCTGGTAATATATGTAGGCTTTTCTGTGCTTAGCACAGGACACCTTCTCACTTGGTGAGAGGGGATGTGTCTTGCAAGGTATCAATAATGTAAAAATGTGACTAAATAGAGACCACCACCAGCACCTCTCTCATCTCCTAGATCCAATCAAGATACGGAATGGGATTAGGCACAACACAGAAGTTGTCATTTATTTATTTGTCGTCATCTTTTAGAGCCTTTCCAAAGTGTGAGCTTGATCATCCAGCCATGGGGGAAGAGAGCGAGTGGCTGCCTGGTGCTTAGTTGGTTGCCTGGGATGAAACTACGACACCTTGTCATAAGTTTGATGACCATTTCCTCCAGCCTCAGCACCAATGAGGGCAGCTCCAGCACCTTGCTGCTTGTTCCCACGCTGTGCTACTCCTTGATTGTGCTAGAACATGGGACCATACTATGAACCAGATTGAAGAACTGCTGTGAGTTGAAAAGAACCAATGCAACAACAACAAAAAAGGTAATTTTTCATATAGAATGGTTCCCTGACCCAGCTGGGCCACCACACATCCACAAGGTAACATGAGATGTGATGTAGATTTTGTACTGCATCAGCCACCACAGCACTGCCTGGAGGTACAGATTGTCCCACCAAGAGGTTAACAGAGAATTTGAGCATCTGATACCTGATACATGTCCCATGGGCTGCCACAGCTTGCCAGGCAGACTGAGATTAATGTCACAGTGAATTTAGTGGCAATGGGTGCTCTTCCTTCACCAAGTGCAAACCAAACATTTCAGACCAGGAATCTCCCAACTTTTTCACAGGACTTTTTGAAATTCAATATTCTGTGGCTCACTGAGAAATTAATTTCAGTTCAGTTTTCATGCTGAGTCCAAGAAAGCAGATTTTAAACATCTGAATAAAACTGAGGAAAAACTCTTATTTTCAGTGAAGTAAGGATTACATTTATATCAAGTATAAATGACAATAGGGACAAGTAGGGTTTGCACAATATATGATGGATGAAGAGGATGAAAATCCAAGGATCAAATAGATATTATCATCTTTACACAAAGCTTCTGAAAATGTAATAAAATAACATTGGAAAATATAAAACATTTAACAATTGCTATACAATATAATACATCATCATACATACATATTGTCATACAATAGCATACATTGTACACGTAACAATTTAAAAATTTCACATGTAGAATCATAGAATGGTTTAGGTTGAAGGGACCTTAGAGATCATTGAGTTCCAACCCCCTGCCATGGGCAGGGACACCTCCCACTGGACCAGGTTGCTCAAAGGCCTACATGACCTGGCCTTGAACATCTCCAGAGACGGAACATCCACTGCTTCTCCTGGCAACCTTTTCCTGCATTTAAAACAGTCATTACTTGCTCCTCTGATACTTCATATAATTCTAGTATTATTTTTGTCATAAACACTCTGAAGTAGCTTTAGGGGAAGACTCCAGAATATGAGAAATGTTGAAGAAATAACTAAATTTCAAGAAAAGTGTATATAAAGGGATCTGTTCTGACTCTGGAATGTAAAAAAGGATTTTGTTAATTTGGTCTTGTTAAAATGCTTTTTTAACAGCCAAGTAGATTAGAATTTTATTGCCAGTGACATAAAGTCTCAAATATTTTATAAAAACCAGAAATAACTCAACCAAAAGAAACTTTCTTCTTTCTGTAACATATCTTGTCATTGTCTTGATCAAACATTTACTACTCACAGATACAAATGCTTTGCATAGGAAGTATTAGTGCTGTACAAGGATTTCCAATAAATCCATATGACCCCCCCATATAGATACAGTCATTATGCCACAGAAATACACTGAAAAGTCAACGAGTTATTGGGAAAAAGCAAGGAAAAAAGAAGTTACAGCACATGAGAAGAAGCTGAGAAGAATTTCTGAATTAATTACGGATTTGCAGCAACTAGGGCTGAGGAAAAGACCACGAGAATTCTAGACTTGGACCAGGAGGGAAAATTACAAACATTTCTGAAATGTGTGTTTATTCTTTCTTTAAGACACACCTCCTTAAGTAACCTACTATAGAGCTTGCTCTTCTGCCCTCCTACCATGAGGCTGGGGGCAAGTCTCTTCTGCTAAAATGTAAAACCTTTGCATCCTGCCCACCCAGTCCGGGTTCAGTGAACAAACTATTCCTTTTTTTCTTTCCAACAGACTTTTCCACAGGGTTCAGGGAGCCATTAAAAGTTGGAAACAAAGGGAGAGTAAACTTTAACTAAACTTGAGAGGCAAACATTCACCTTAAAAAACTTCTGTCTGTGGGCCTGGATTTAGAAATCTCTGCATTTCCTAGATCTGTAGGAATGACTCATTTTTATGGTAACTACTCAGCGATGTTCACTGGACAGTTTCTTGTCTAAAACACACGTGCCTAGAAAAATGCTTTTTAATCAAAAAGCCTGCTTTAGCAGAGCCTGCAATGGGTAGGACTGCAATGAACTAAGTTAATGGCATACAGCCCCAGCAATAAATACTGGCTTATGAAGAAGACGCCGTATGTCTTATCTCTCAAGCTCTCTGAATTATGGATTTGTCTGTACTGTTCAGGGCACTTCTGGAAACTGATCCGTGCATGGAAAAGACAATGTGAGGAACCCACATGGTACAGGTTTTTCACTCAAAGTCTTGTGCACTGGGGGGATAATCCTTGCAGACTCTGAACTCAGAGCCCATAATCAATAGCTTGCCACTGTTATTACCACCTTTTTGTGATCTGCTCTGGGGAAAATAGTGGTTCCTGCAGCACAGCTCCAGTGGAGCCCAAATTCACCTGTATATAGGACCATGGAGTCAAATGCAGAGACTGAACCCTGCCCAGGTCTCAGGACTGATATTTTGAGATGCCTGTTCACAGCGGTGTTTAATTCTCACAGAAGCTACAAAAAGTGAACTTGAGGAAACTACACCTCCACATTTGCCTGTATTTCTTCCTCTCTTCTTCCCCGTGGGTGTCACAAAAGGCTTAAAATAGCTTGTGAGTTGCTGCACTTTTTCTGTACTATCTATTGCAGGTATTTGAAAAGGGGGAAGGGAGGGAGGCTAAGATCTGGGGTAGTATTTATAAGCCTAGGGAAGTCATTATGATGGTGCTAAAATAATTCAGGACCAGCTGTCTCTTGGACCGAGAGGTCAGGGTTTTAATTCCACAGCATCTCACGATTTTGTTATTTCAGAAATCTGCATCATGTTAAGAAATTAGGAAGCTGTGTCTCCTTTTGTCTCAATGAATTTGGCTTTGTTCACCATTCTGGCAGTCCTCTGTGTCCTTCAAAGAAAAACAACCCTCTTGTACCTGCCACTATTTTTAGTGTGTGTTTTTGAAGAAATAACTCTGTCTACATCGAACAGATCCCTGAAGACAATTTCTAGTGCAGACACATAGTGACATGGGAAAATTAATGTAATGCTCTGAACGTTGTGCCTCTGATTCTTAGGCCAGTTCTGCAAATCTACCACAATTTGTGATTCATGTAAATTTACCTTAGACACAGAATACTAATTTCATCATTCCTGCGTAAACCCACTGAAACACTAATTCTTAAGGAATGTAACATTGCCTGTTTGCTGATGTAAAAGGCTCCTAGTATGAAAAAAGCAGCTTTTCCTCTAACGCCCTACAGTGGGAAGCAGACTTTGCACAGCAGGGTGATGTATTATTATAACCATCGAAATCCACAAAATTCCTTCATGAGATTGAAATAAATTCTGTTTTGTTTGTAACTGTGTTTGCTATTTTTGTTAAACTGCCCCCTCTCAGGTCCTATCCTAAGAAGAAATCCTGTCAAGAAGGATTATTTTTGGCCAATTCTCCTTCAAAGAGTCACAATCAATAATCTCTCTTATAGAAGGCAACCTTCGGGAACACAGTAAAGGATGTTAAAGGTAGTTCCTATGGACATCTCACTTTCTCTAAAGGCAACAAATGAAATATTAAAAACTAAGTAGCATTTAAACAAGTCACTCACCATGAAGACTGTCTCAAAGCACAAAGAGTAATCAAAACCAGAGCAACACAAGGGACCCTGGCTTTATAAAAATAATCTTTCCTCCTATATCATCAATTTCATAAAAGGCCTTCCAAATCCACAAGAGTAAAACTGTTTCTCACTTAGAGAGAAAAAAAAAAAAGAGCGTGTGAGCATTTCAGGCTTTTTAAAGGAAGTAATGTGGCAAATTGTAGCCGTGTGTAATTCCATTTAAGTAAGCCAAGTTAAATACAGATGGCCTACAAGGTTGTGGGGTGGGAATATGGTAGGCTCTAGAAATTCAGAAACATTACAGTCTTCTTACTATCACCTGCAAGTGGGATATCACTCCATATTTTTTCAGCACTAAGTGGCTTATCGATACATATTCCAAAGAGCAGCTTCAGATTTCATTATATACCCTGAAAACCTTCACTTTGAAACAATACGTGCTGTTTATCAGACAGCACCATAACTATATATACAAATATATATATGCTTTTGTCAAGAAAGCATAAACTGAAACACCCCATAATATCTTTCCTGCCAATATCTGCTTATAAAATTATTATGAACCCTGTACAAATGTGTGTAGGTCTGTGATCTGTCAGGTACTAGAAGTAATTGTTGGGCTCATTTGCCTCTGCAGCTGTAAGCAGTTGCAGAAGGAGGTGCTGGTGATGCTAGTTCTCAATAGTTAAGCCGTGTATGAGACACGCTACAGCAAACTGCTTTTTGCTCTCCTCATTCCCTTTCTCACCTCAGAGACAAAATATAGAGCTTCACTGAGTCAGGAACAGGCCTACTTCTTCATTGCGGGAGCCAAGGCAAGATCTTTCCCGTTACAGTGGGTGCAACACTGGCAGCCACACGACGACGATCAACCAGAGCCAAATCTTCCCTCTTGCTAGGCATGAAGTACCACAGATTCACCTCTCTTTCACCTCAAAGAGACGGCAATGACTTTTCCTTCTCCCTCTGCTCCTTTGCTCCTGGCCGCCCTGCGCAAGTTTCTCTGCATATAACATCTGTCTAATCCAACACATCTGTATTGAGCTCACTTAAACCGCAGGCAGACAAGCAAAGGACTACTCAAACAAGCACAGGGGATGTCAGCCCCCAGTGAGAGTCCTTCCTGTGCAGCGCATCAAGTGCATCATGTGTGGGGAGTCAGCGTGGCACTGCATTCGTCATCCAGAACAGGACTTTAAATACTCCAGACAGCTTAACTCAGACTACAGCTAGCTACAATTCCACTATAATGAGTGCTTTATATATATATATGTCCTGCAGTCCCATAGTTGTGGAAATCATTCCCATGCAACTGTGTTCTGGCATCTCCATTTAGCTTCTAATTGTGCTTCTGGCTTTTTCATTGCGAGGACAACCTGAAACCCGTAAGCTGAATGCAAACCAAGATAGCATCACTGCCAGAACCTGCAGGAAACCACAGTCTGCAAGGCCTGACCTATCTTGCTCCTCTCCTGGGGGGCTCTAGGACTGTAGGACTTCCTTGGTGGCTGCCCCAAGAGCAGCCATGACCACAGTGTGCTCTCACAGATCCTGGCTCTCGCTGCGTGCAGCTGCTTCACTGGTGAACCACAGAAGATGTGGAGAGCTCTGTAGGCAGCCCAAAGGCAGCCTGTTCCTGTGTGTGCACTGGGGTACCAGGCCTCCAGAGGTGCCTGGAGATACGGTACTGCGGGGCACCCTCCCACCCCACCAGAGGCTATGCTTCCAGCATCACCCTCAGCGCTAACAGGTAAATCTGACCATGTCAGTCTGCACAGAGTCCCTTTCAAGAGGCAGCAAAGGTATACCCAGTGAGTCCAGAGGCCATGCAGGGTACACCTTCTCCAGTTCGGCCCAGAGCTTGCCATCCTGCTGGAGCTCTCTCCCTGACTTGCCAGGTCCTTCCCACAGCTCCATCTCTATTTGCAGCATCTGCACAGCAAGACTGCAGCCTCAAACAAAAGAGCCGGAGTCCACTTTGTCACAAAGATCAAGAGCAGCCAAAAGCACGGGATGACAAACTTTCTTGCCTTGAGGTTACTGCAGCAGTTCTCTGCCACCTGGAGGGCAGGGGAGATATTTTCTAAAGAATGCTGTGAGCTTTCCACTTTCCCAGCATATGTGAGGAACATGCGGAGAACACCGAGGAGCACAAACCTGAAAGATGCATTGCTGAGAACAGGTACATATTCTCCCTTTTCAAGGCACGGGGGTCTTCAGAAGGGTGCAGAGAATGAGTCCTCATCCTCTCTACTATTCCTAAAGGACCGAAAAGGAAGTTTCTGCCCACTCCAGCAAATAAATTAATTTACTGGACTCCTGTGTCACCTGTTGGAATTAGGAAAGAATTATTTGCCTGGAACACTTGATGGCAGAACTTATATTCCTTTTAATCCTAAGCATGAAAATGTTGTGTTAATCTTCAAAGCAAAACTTACCACCAGCAAATTCTTTGATGTCAGCTCCTCACTGACAAACTCTGGACCAAGCATTATTTGCAGGAATCCTTCTGTTGGGACATTTTCAAGAGAAACACATTGTATTTGGCTATTTGACTTGAATGGAAACAGACCTCCTCCTTTCCATACAACTAATTAAATACCTCAAGAATATAACAATCATATCAAGAATATGGGCACAAGGTTGAGTTTTTTAAAATTATTTTAAATAAACTCATCACTAGTAAGGGCATGGAAACAGAATGTTCTGTTATCACAAACATCAGAACATCAGAATGAAATGCAAAATTAACACACAACAAATATTCTGGTATAGCTTTCCAGATCCAACTTGAATGAGGTTGGAGACAATACCAAATGGGCCTTGTCCACCAAGTATTTGCACATGTGTTCAAACAGTAAAGAAAGCAAGCAATATAACTATGTAATCTTTGCTGATACTAGAAAAACTGATCAATCATGGTTAAAACTCATTCATAATCAGACATAGGAGTTGGTCTCAAGTCACTGCAGAGAAGTGTATGGCTCTTAAAGCATGTGTTGACCTTATCGCATACCTAACATTATTCACATTCTTAACTTTAAGCATGGGAATAATTCCTTTAATATGAAGTATTTCTGTGAGTATTTGCAGGACTGGATCCTAGCTCTGAGCTGGTCTTCACAAAGATATTCCAGAAAATTAATCCAAATTAACTAAAGGCTTAATTTAAAGCAGATTAGTTTAAATGCATTTAACCCTGTAAAGACTTTTCAAAATTAAAGTAGTCTTAATTCAGCTTTGTGTAAAGCTTAATCCATTTTAAATTTATATTTTAAGTGAATTTGGACTAATTAAGATGAATGCCCTATGTAAATGAGCCTGAGGTCCCAATTCAGAACTGTCTTCAAACACAGGTATAAAACTATCCGTATTCAGAAATGCATATCCTTGAAATCAGCTGTTTTCAATAATATGCATACAGGTACTTAAATATTTTCCTAAATCACACTCTTAACTATTTTATATTTTTCAACCATTTGAGAATTATAGTTTGATGGCAGGGGAAAATCATAGCCCAAAGGGCTGAAAGGCAGATAAATATATTTCATTTACTGTCCTCCAGATGATACCAGTTTCTCCAGTGTATATACAAGAAATCTTCAATCATTATTTTCTGTAGGAAATCGCTGATTGACACATAATTAAAAACTGGTTCTTCAGGCTGGAATTATTTTTTCATTAGAAGTGGGAAAAGAAGATTAACCCTTCATTTTCTGGGAAGAATTAATAAAAGAGTGTTTTCTCCACCCAAACTGGTAAAGCACCCTATCCATTCCCAATGGAAAATGAATTTCAGCAACTGTATTTATCTAGGATTTTATATCTCGGATTTGTCAACTCTTCTTTCAAAGCTCCTTTCCACGGAAGTGTACTCAAAGTGTTTGGGTCTAGACTATTTTCTTCCTGTGTATGCAGAAAGAAACGGAGAAAAACCCAATCTTTACAACAAGGTCTGAATAAGCACCCCACTTCATATCTAAGTTTAAATATGTTAGTTACATATCTGCTTAACTACTTCACTGAAGAGAAGTAAAACTGTACATTTCTATTAGTGCTAGTGATGTAGCATCAAAGGCATATTAAGTGGCAAGTTGTCACTGGCTACCTAAAGTGAACTAAGAAAAAACATTGCCTCCAGAATAAAATTTGCCAACTAAATTAAGCATGGAGCCTGAAAGGCTATTTACAGAAGCATGGGGCCTCGGCAGACATCCCATGTCAGCTTACTCAGAATGGGATGGAGAAGTCAGCTCGCACATGACACAGCTCAGCTCCTGATCCATCCAACTTACTGTCCAAATACAAATTCCTTCAGCTCCCCCTGGTACTTTGAATAGTCATATTCACACAGCGCAACAGAGCACCCATAGGACAGCAGTCTCCAAGATGTTAAAGATGTTATGATGTATATATGATGTTCTGTATCCTAACTTAGAGAACCAGTACAGTTGCATTTTCATGGCACTGTGCCCAAGCAAATGCTCTTCACCTCTCAGCAAGACAGTACAGCTTCTGGACACAAGCTGGCACAGATACAGCTCACTCATGCATCTTTAGCTGATCTTCCTCTACTAGAATGGGTATGGGTGGAAGCAGATTATGTCTGCACTAGCACGTACCCACAGTCTACCCAATGCAATGATGCAGTTATGAGTGACGCTCATCTGATATAGCCACAACAAATCTGAGATTTGAGCTCTGTACATCAAATTACCAAGTGTCTGTATTTTGGTTAGTCTTCCCCAAAGCGAAGAGTCCAAAGAGATGATTTCTTCATCTTTTTCTAGTTCATGCAGTGAAAGAGAGAGAATTTTATCCTATGTAAGTTTTTCAGACATGCTTATTGCTATGTTAGCTGAGCACTGTCCAGAAAGAGGAAGAGGAGGTATTGCAAAGAGATCCAAGGGCAATTACTACCATCCTGCTCAATGACTATCTGATATTCCTGCTGCCATGAACAGCAGTTTGTTTGACCCTCCTTTCTTCTACTGCCTTTCCTTACATTATTTTTCTACTGTCTGATGAAGTTACTACTACCATTTTCCCCACTTTGGTGTAAAAGATAAAGAGAAAAGATATTCACAAGAATATAGACACAGTTAGCTTCAATAGCACTTTGCAGAATAGCTGTGTTGTGAACATGGCAGTCAGTGGCATGATGTGGACATCGTGGGCATTGCTTGTAAATGGGGCTTCTTTTAAATTTCACTATCATCATTTCCAGAATTTCCATGGCTCACTTCTAGTTGAAGAAGTGTTTCTGCCACACTGAACTCAAAGAGCTTTTCAGATGTGCTTGAGTGCTGTTAGCCACCATCACATGCCAGCCATTCTCTCCTCCTGTTCTGTCGCTGCTTCACATCAAGCACCCAGTGATCTCTGCACTTTCTGCTATCTCCTCTTGAACCAAAAGCTTTTACTATTCTTCAGTTTACAGATGAGGTACAGATGAGGACCGGTGCCTAGCTGATGTGTGTACAGTAATCACTCCAGACACAGAGAAGCAACTTCTCCCATGCACATATTCAGCTGGCAGCATTTAACTGGCACCTCAATAATAAGGACATCTACTTCACTGCAAAACATGGTCAGGACTCGCAGCCATGAAATGGACTTGATAGCCTTTAAATTCTCTTTTACTGTGCTGGCTTACAGAGATGGCTTGGAGCTGCTGTGGCAGCTCATTAACACTCAGTTAACACTTCTCCATATAGCATAGCACTGACTTTCAAATTTTCTTATTTTCAGGGGAGCAATGCATGTGAAATTAAAGGGAGGGGTAATAGCTTAAGACACACAAAATATTATGAAAAAATCAGTTTTAAAAACCATTGAAATAAAAAAGCTACAATGTACTGAAAATACCACTTGTGAACAGAGTCTGGGAGAAGCATTACTTTTATCTCACCAAGTTTCCAATATACGTGATTTCTGAGTCCCAGATTTGGGTACCAAAGACAGACAGAGGAGCAGTTCTTTATCTGAGGGAGCACGCATCTAAATCAGCTTCTGGTTTCAACCTTTCAGTAGCATCTGTTTTATTTGAAAAAACTTATAACCCACTTCTAGCCATTAGGCTGCAAAACTGGAGAGAGTGCAACTTGCTTTGTTTGATGCTGTAGCCTTCAGCTCTGAAAGCCAGAATCTTGGCTTCTTGTAAATAAAGAAGTAAATGGGGAAGTGAAAATGTCAGGCTGCATCTGATTGCCAGAAAACTGTTCACCATAATAAAAGCCAGTAATCCCCACATGAAATGGGGATCTTGTCTACTAGATGTCTCAGACCTCAGACAGTGCAGTGAGAGCATGCACAAGAGTTTAACCGGCAGATCATCTTCCAGCCCTCCCCACTGCAACATCTGTCTGGTTAACATCTGTTAGCCAGTGCCTTTGTGCAGAATGTGCTGAATACCCACTTAGGTTGCTCTCCATCAGCAAGAATCTCAGCCTAGTAGCCACCCAGAGTCTAACAAAGGATTGGCAACCTGCAAAGTGACTAATTCTAGCCGAGGAGGAGGAGGGCATGCCGAGGATGGCCAGTAGATACACTGACGGCCTAAATCCCCTCTCCCCACCTCAATGACTTTGAGCAGACAACCTCTCCTAGACTGCCCAGTAGAAACAAAAGCTGCTTCTCTCTGTACAGGACTTTAGCAGGCAGCATTTCCACTCTTCCCCCCTAGGTTGAGCCTGACAGGAGGGAACTGAACTTTTCTGGCAGAAGGAGGTACCCCTCGTATTCCCCACCATGTCTGAGAGATTGTGAGTCTTTCAAAGGTTCTGTTAATCCAGGCATTCTGTGGACACTGGGAGGGACCTGAGTGTGCTGCCCCGAACACCATGCCCCGAAGAGCTACCAAACTAGTTTTAAGAGACCTAGCGTGGTAGTAGGAACTGCAAAGATCCACCAGGCCCAATTACCCCCACTGTAAACCACTTTGGGTGTCTCCATGTGGCCTCCTTCTGTGCCAAGTAAACAATTACATACAGCACATTTGCAAAGACAGCCTTTACAACGACACCAGAAGCGTTCCATGCACAGATTGAGCCATGAAGCAGATTTCATCTGGATGGCCATGCATGAACATGGAAGATGGCAGGCAACAACTGAAGAAGCAATTCCTGGCCTCTCATGGTGGGGGCCATCTCACAATGAAGAATCAGTCCTACCTGTTGAAGCCAAAAGGCACTGAGCTCTCTTTTGGAAATGTGATTGCCAATGGAGATGGAAAGAAGCAGTAGAAGCAGTGAGATACATTCAGGTAGCAATCTCTACAATGCCCAAGAGCAGTGCCTCCATGTAATGCAACAAATTCCTCTTGGGTTAGGGGATAGATGGGACAAAGGCAAGCCTGATGTAACCTAGGGGTTTGCTCATATTTGCAAATGAAGCAACTGTAGTGTAAAGAGGACTTTTAATGACCTCTGCTCTTTCCTTTCCCTTTTTCCCCAGATGGCCTCAAAAACATTTAGCAGCAGTCATCTTTATAGTTGATCAGTGAATTCTGTGTCTCCTGAACATTTTCTTTCCAGGTATTTGATAAACTGTAATTCATCATAATACCATCTTTGATTATATTTTTTCCGATCTACCACTAATTCAGTGGAGTATATTCCATCCTTGAAAAGTGGTAAAATCCTTTGTATTTTTAATCAATAAATATTAAATGACACCTTATTTTCAAATATTACATGACTAACATATTCAAACACTGATTCCAAGTATTGATCCCAATGTAAATTAAAAATTTGACATGTCCATGTTCTACATTCTCCTCTAATTCACACCTACCTTATGTTCTGGACATTGGAGGTGCAGAATTTCCAGCAGGAAGAAAAAACATTTTCCTTCTTCCAACCACAGAAAAAACAAAGTAATTTCACAGAACTTTTCACATTAAAAATTCAGCTTTGCATCTCCTTTCACACTCCACAACACCCTAGATCAGAAATGCAAAATATTTAGGGACACCTAAATTGGCCAAATATGACTCTTTGTTACATCAAAATAAAAAAAGCACACCCTGCCACAGGAAGGATCTCCCCTATTTATTACTGTGTCCCTGCTATGGATGCATAGATGCACTGAATTTCTTATATAAACTGAACATAAGCTGTTTGACACATAAAAGTTTTATAGACAGTCTCATTTTGAAAGTGGTTAAAGTATCTTGTATGAAACCTCATCATCCCTGTCTCCTTTCTGCAAAAAATTGTAATCAACTTGGGGTATGTAGAATGGAAAACTGCAAACCCAACAGTTAAAGTTTGGTAAAAAGTCTGAAAAAAGAGTTACAGTGGGAACTTCGGGTGAGCTTAAGTGATAGAGTTACAACCTGCTTCACCTGTAATGTCTTCATTATTGGGGCCTTGGATATTATGATGATAGCTGCTACTAAAACACCTCAGACTAATATCCCTGCATTAATCTCTTTTGGTGATATTGGAAAAATGCCTGTAAGCTAATAAGTGCTCAGCACATGGGAGGATCAGATTTGATATAAGTGAACTATTTTTTCTGGGGCTTTGGCACTTAGCTAGATACGTAAGAAGCAGAAAATAGGATAAAACCAGCAAAGTAATATGAAAGCACATGATGGTGGTTTATTAAAAGACTTACAGCTGAAGAACTTGAATGCTCCCTTTTTGTCTCTACACGTGATATACCAGCCCCTCTTCCATAGCTCTTTCAAGGCAGAGAATCCAGAAGTAGCAGATGAATTCTCAGATCAAAACCCCAATGAGCTGGAATATTCCCCTTGAAAGAGATGATGGTGGCTTTATTGAAATGACTCTTCAAGAAGCGGCTGGCTCCCAGAGTGTGGTGGGGGAGCCAGCCATCTTTAGGAACAGATTTGGCGGAAATGAAGAATAATCCAAAGCAGCATCCATGCCAGGCCTCTTGTCATCAGCTGATGGCACTGCTGGAATGTTTAGTCTCAGGACCCCTGGCTCCAGGAACACAAGCTCCCCCTCAGCCAGCAGTTTCACTGGTCTCATTCAGAATAAGGAATCAGCAGTAGCACAACCACGAGTTTCAAGAAGGTACTTGGTGGCACATAATCAGAGGGAGCCTGAGCCTCAGGGAAGAGACTACAAGGCAGCATTGCCAACTAATGCTGCTAGAAACAAAGCTCTTGTGATAGCATCTCCTCTGCCTGGAATGAGCATGAATACCAGCCAAGCTTACATTCCAGCAGACTGCGGGGGTACTTGAGTAAAAAAGCCATCAGATATACCCTGAATGGAAGATCACCTTGCTCTTGCCAATCTGCCCAATGTAGGTGAGCTGCTGTATTTACAGAAAAAAGAAGCACCGCATTTAACCAGTATAAAGAAACCTCTTAACAAACACACCTTGCACACAAACTGTTGTAGTTCTTTACCGTGCAGTACTGTGGCTGAAGACCTTGTAGAACAAAAGAAAACAGAGCACTTAAAGGATAGTATGTTTGTTTCACTAAACAGTATATATAACACAAACTTTGCATCCAAATTCAGCCATGAGTCTTTATTGCTTCCCATTGTGCAAATTGCCAAGTTGCACATCAACAATTGCTTTAGTTTCAGAGAAAGTTGAACATAAGAGGTGGAATTATTTGCAAAATAAGATGAGGTGTTGATGATCGTGTCTTCACCATATGATAAAAAGATATTTCACTGAGCTTCAGGATGCAGAGTAACAGCATGGTCCCTCCTGTGATCTCACTCAGGGAAAGGTCAGCTAGCTAGAGAAATTATATTTACTTTTGGAGGATTCAGCTACATAAGCTACCAGCTGGGAAAAAAGTGTCGAGTGACTCAGAGGGAGATGCTTCTACAGCCCCAACATGAATTGAAGTTATGAAGGGTTAACAATGAGAAATGGTGGAAGATGGTTCAATCAACTGATGTGTGCCCACTGTTCCAAAAAGAAAGCCCAAATGTTCCTAAAGTAGGGAGGATTCTCCAAAGCATTTAAAGCTGTTCTCTCTTTCACAGATGTAAAGGTGCGTACACATCCATGTTACCATGGAGAAAACTACATCTTTGCTCTCCCCTACTTGCAGATTTCAGGCTTTGAACTTTAGATTAATACAGGTCATTTTTTACCTTCACCTACTCTTCACCACAACACAGATGGTCCTGAAACTGAAAAGTAAAACCATTTACTAATGGACCCATAGGGTTAGATTCCCAAACCCCAAACATTACATTAAAACTCTAAAACCTTTGGCATATTTAATGGCACTGCATTTTGTGTGGTACCTATTTTTCTAACGCATTGGATCAAGTTCTGAAGCTTGACGACTCGGGCTAGATTCTGGTACCTTTCACAATGAGTAGCATTTTTTCCGTTGAAGGCCCCAAACTAATAGAATTTGTGTGGAGAGAGAAAGGACTGTGACACTTTCTAGCATTCAAAATCTGGATAGAAATTAATATTTTACAGGTTTGGTCTAGCCCACAATCCAACTAATTTGGCAACACTTTTTCTCCTAATTGAGATATATAGTTCGGCACGAATGAAATACTTCCACAGTTAAAGACGACACTAAAAAAGCCTTTTTCCAACAGTTAAATGAAATTAATTTTAAAGTAGTAAAGTCTGATTATAGAATGATGTCATTTGCATGGACTAACTTCATTCTAACATTAAGCTAAGTCAAACGAACAAAGCTAATGAAGGTAGGAAGAGTAGTAGGGTTTTTAGCTGAAATTAATATTTTCAGCACTGTATGCTAAAACAGGTAATATTCTCCTAATCTTTACTTTGATATGTGCTTTATTTCCATGTACACATTAGTGTCAGGACATGGGTTAATTAGTAAAATGAAAAGGAAGATCTCTTAGGCAATATTAGTATTTAAAAATCCAAACATCATTGTTCCTTGCGCTGTTTTCTTTAATCTTAAGCTTTGCTCTTGGAAACTGAACCTAACTTCTCCAATGCATATATTGCTCAGGGCCCCCTGATGCTAATCTGACTGCTGTTCTATATGGGTTTCAAAAAACTGAGAACACTTCAAGTATAAAAGCAGAACAGAAAAGAGATGATGCAAAAATGGTACTTTCTCCTTCCTCATGCACCAAAACAGCAGGGCAAGGCAGCTTCATGGCTGAAGCACACATTGTGATTCATTCCCCAGCTTCTCCCAAGGGACCTCTTGGAGAGCACCATGAATTCATCCGTGCCTCATTGCCCATGGAACCCAGGGCTCACGGGAGGGAGGCGAGTTTCCATATCTCCCCTCCACATGTAGTCAAGCTGTCACCAGGGTGCTTATTCAGAGCCAGAATTTAGGCCTTGCCCTTGGATCCCATGGTTTAGATGTAGCCTGTATCTATCCACTTTCTAGAGAAGAGCAGCTGCTCACCACCGCACCCCCATCCCACTTGAGAAAACTCTGACCTGAGAAAATCAGCTATCTTCTACCCTGAGTCTTTATCAATAACATTTTCTGTTAATAATATTGAAGCAGAAAAGATCTCATGGGTCATTGAATTTGAGGGCCTTTATCATAGAAACTACATCAAAAAATCTCTTTCATAAAATTACCAAGCATAGTCTAATAATAAGCTAAACGTTTTCCACCACCACTCTTCCTGGGACACTTTTCCAGAAGCTCGCTATTTGGATGACTAGAAAGCTACTTTTATTTTCTAGCTTTAATTTATATACCCCTGGGGATTTTTACTACGAGTAATGATAAGCAAGCCAAAAAGAGCTTAGTTTAATTCTCAAAACCAGCATGAGCAAAAAAGAAAAGTCATTAGGAGAAAGTACCTCTTGGTAAGTAAGCAAGTTAAAATTTGAAGGTATAAGAGAAAATAAGCATCCACTGTTCTCATATTCACCACTGACAGGACTTAATTGAATTTTCTGGACCTACGTAAACCTTTATCTGGTTTGGTTTTATTACCAGGAACACGGCCCTATTATTTAGAACCAGGGGAAGCTGTACCTCCAACCCTCCTCTCAGCATCTAGCCAAGAACATGCACTTCAGATTTATGGATACCAAATAATTGAATGATGTTTCTGAGGACCATTAGCAATTACAGAAAATTGTAGATATGATCCATCCTAGAAAATGTACTGATTAAAAACGTTTGTTATTTATTTACAATAGAAAGGGGCATATGCTTTCACAGATGAAAACCTCCATTTCCTAGCCAATTCTAGTTGCGAGCAGGAAAGGGTATAAAATCTTGAATTTAAGTTTAATTTCTGAGTTGACAAGTGACTCAGCCTGTGCTCTCACACCAGTCCCTTATCCTCTTTCTGTCTCCATTTCCTCATCTTTAAAATATGGGTAATAATACTTCGGTATCCCTTGAGTGTATCTTAAGCTTAATTAATTCAATGCTTTACAAAGTGCTTTCTGATCCAGAGATGGGAGTGCTACACATATCCAAAGGGTTCTATTTTAGACCATTTGTAAATAAATAAAACTGTACTTTCTAGATCTTATTTTTAATACCGAATTGGAATGACCTGGCCTCAAGCGATCTTCTCTCATGGAAAAGGCATTGGAAGCCAGGTCTGCAGCCAGCACTTTCTCCCAGGTCAGTAGTCCTCCCTTGCCTGGGGAACGCGAGAACGTGGCTGCAGGCCAGGCCTCTCGTGCAAGGAGGGAGGGAATTGGAGCACCAGGCCTCTGGCCAGCACTTGCCAACCAAAAGCTGCGCTTTTCTCATAGAAAGCTGATGGGAAAATGCATGTGCGCGCCAAGGGGTCTCGCTGGGCTGAGAGCTCTGCAGCTGTCCTGCTAGGAAAGGGACATGACACAGGGGCAGCGAGTTGTACAACAGCTCAGGGGCCCCTTGTACCTTGAAGGAAGGGGAAGCGGAGGTCAAAAGCTCTGGCCGGTCTCCTACTTCATTAGGACTCCAGCTCTGCAAATCAGATTGCTCAAGGTAGAACACAATTTTTGGAGCTGATGCTCCACTACACGGCTGAAGATGGGAAGCCCAAGGTGAGACCGAGGTTTTTCAACTAGGAGTAAAGTGTTTATATGTATTCAGCTGCAAATGTGTAGGGGGTAGGGAAGGAACGAGAATTATTGGCCTATTACTTCTTAGTCAGAAAGGGTCTATTACTCTCTAAACTGAAAGTAACCAGGGCAACTAGGATGCTTTTCCTGCAATGCATCTGTTAAAGTTGAGTTTGCTCCTACACATTATGATGAAAATTAACCAGAAGGTGGCTTCTGGCTAGCTGTGATGTTTCTTTAAAATGGAAGACTGGTTTGTCATGGAAAAGGCCTGCTCAAGCAGTTAAACAGCAAGTTCAGACTCGGGAAGACCTGGGTCCATTCCTTATCCTACCAGAGGCACGAGAGTGGTTCTTGTATTTTCTGCAGAACTCCTCGTTGGGAATGCAAAGTGCCTCGCACTATTTTAAAGTCACCCCATCTCTGTGTCCCAGTCCCATATGTGTAAAATGGGAAACAATAGCAAAGAAGTCTCACAGGGACTGCGAGATGCTCAGATGCTAAAGAAAGAGAGCCCATATGTGTTCCTAAAATAAGCAACAGCATGGATAGGGCTATTTTGGGACAATAGAGCTGTGCTAGCTTTGCATGCAACTGCCTCCACCACAGCAGAAACGAAATCTATAGGAGCTTAAAAAACCATGTATACACATATACACACTCCTGTATGTTATGTTTCTGATTTGGGGTTTTAGCCTGACCAGGTGATAGCATTCGGAAATTCTGGGACCTACTCAACTCCACCTTTAAGAGGCGTAGATAATGCTGTGAGCTAGTGTCACGTAGCATAAGAGTTAAGGTATTACTGGTTGGTAGTTTTAAGGGTGATGTCCAGGGAAGGGGACAGTGGTTTGGTGACAGTCTGGGGTACCCGGTGTACCCTGGCTGCCCACACAGGCAGGGAGAGTGAGGTGAATGCCAGTGCCACGTGTGGGACCAGAGTGGTGCGGTGAAGAAACAATGATGGTGTTAATGGTCTCTCATTTCAATAACTTGCTGGCTGAGGCTCTAAATATCAGCATTAATCACCTAATGTGCCTAGTGGTGGCTTATGCCCTTCTGCCAGTCTAACATTTATACCTAACTCTGAACGATAAAAGATAAAAGCTTTGAAATATATAGCTATAAAACAAAGAGCATGTGGGGCACATATATAACTTATGGCTCTTTGGAATAATTAAGGTCTTCACAAATTTCTTTTTCCATGTCAGGTAGAGCCATGCCCCAGACTGTGCCATAATCCAAGTAGCAGGGAGAAAAAAGGACATCAGACAGGATCGCTGGAACTTGTAATCAGACTTTCGGCAACTGGAGATCAGAGCAGATCACAAAGGTTTTGGAATGTATGTTTAGCACCCAGGTACCCCCATCACCCAGAAAAGGTTTAGGTGTTTACTTAGATATGGACCTAGCAACTTGGCTTGTGTTCAACATAGAGATTCAAGTCTGATTTCATCAAATATACCAGAGTTTCACCTTATATACTCGTCCTTTATATATGCATATTAACACATATACCCATATGATACATTTCTCATTGTTGTCTAAATTAGAAATGTCTCAGTGATATTCACTGCTTTTTAAGTCCATGAACAGATGCAAAAAAATACAGAATTGTGAAAAATTAATTTTGAAACTTAGCCATGTTTTCCCAAATCTCAAAAATACTCACATTTGTGTTAAGCTGTTTTACATATTCTAATTTATTTGGTCTTATTTATGGGTAGTTCCCAGGGTTCTTTGCCAGCAAATAAAATGTATAGGTATGTGTACATGCAAGATAAATTATCAGACTGAATTGCTACAATCATTGTAATTTTCACTCAGGGCTCAGCTCTGAAATGTGCTGAGCACCATGCTCACAGAGATCAGTATAATATACATTAAAGATAGAGATAATTGGAATGACTCACATTATTGGGCACAATCACAAGGTTTTGGTAGGAGAAGGGGCCGCAGGGGTGACCTATAGTAGGAGGAGATGAGGGGCTGCCCTGAAACAGCCGTTTCCAGCTGGCTCCACAATGGACAAGACTGACCCACTTGTTGTGTGCCAAGATCAAACCAGTGAGACGAGAATATTTTTTTTTTGCCACTGCAAAAACATAGTTAAGAAAGGCGGTAAGCACTAAAGAAGAGACACCAGAGAAGGAGGAGTGCCAGAACAGGCACACAACAAGAAGAGGTGCCCAAGCAGAGGCAAGAGAGACACCAGCGCAGGGGAGATGCTGGAGAAAAAAGGAGGGACAAGAGAAGCTCAATCCAGGGCAAAGCAGGGACAGAGCAAGAGAAGAGGCTTGAGCAGGATGAGGAGTCTCTGAAGCAGGTACACCTTTGAGGGGACTGTGGCCCATGGAGGAACCTCACCAGAGTATTTAAGTAAGGAACAAGGAGCAGTGAAAGAAGAGGAAAAACCACACACTGACCATCTTCTGCTGGGATGCCCATTGCCTCATCAAAGGGACGAAGCATGACATATATTGAGGGGACTGGAGATGAGGAAGGGGAGGAGAGGTCTCACAGAAGGAAGTGGTATTTTCCCTAAGTGTTTATCTTCTTTATTTGTCAATAATGGAATAAAGAATTAAAAGTTTACGTTGACTGCAATAAGCTAAAATCTGTGAAATTCCCCAATTCTGACTACTCTTTTGGACGCAGATAACAGAAGACACTTGGATAACAGAAGAATCAACCAAAACCTTTATGCCAAACCTGAACTAACTACCTACAGTTTAGCAAAACCGAGAACCTTTCCCCTCTGCTGTCTTTCTTCATGTTTTCACCATATTTACTCCAGACAGACCCAAACAGGCCTGCATTTTATGAAATTGGACAATGCCCAATAACTATAGGAATTAAAAGATAATAACGTGCTAAAACACTGACTGCCAGAGCTAGACAGACACAAGGGACAAGAAGAAATGTTTTTTCCTGACTATCCAGCTGCTTTGAATTCAGCTGCAACACAGCCTCTCTCTGAGAAACCCCGGCGAAAATGGCTCGCGCTGCGCAGAGCCGACCCACCTGCTCACTCGGGAGGGACTCAGCCAACCCAGGACATGGAAGAAGTGACATGAGCTTTCTGAGGAGGGGGCCAGATGAGTCCCGGTGCCAAGATATGCCGAGCCCAGGAGAAAGGATGGGATGCTAGGGAGCCTGTGTTGATTCTCAGACGATGCTGGCTCTCCTCCAGGCTCTCTCATCAGGGGGCCCTTAAACTTGCGAGAACTGGACAGGATTCCCTGCAGGGCTGCAGCCAGAGAAGCACCAAAAGAGTGGAGTTTCTCCCCCCTCTCCAGCTCCATTTCCCTTGGCGTGTTGAGAATTCCCCATTGCCAGACTGACCAGCCCAAAAGCGAGGAGGAGTTTGAGACTGAGCCCTGATTGTTGTTTAGCACTCACAACAGCTTGAGAGACCTTGGAGTTTCCCACTTTTCCCATCCTAAATGCAGGAGTACTGCAAATGTGAAAGTTAAGGTAAATTCGTATTTTAACCACAGCCCCTACGCTTCTTCCCCACATACCCTATTTCTATTAAACGTGTTAAGTATTTTGTGGAGAGAAAGGGTCAGGAACTTTGCAGAAAGCTCCTATGGATGATTTATAGACAAACCATTACTAATTCATAAAGGATGTACACTTTTTAAGTATGATTGACTTTTCAGTTACTCCACACAGCTCCAGACAGAACAAAGGCTGGGATTAGCACTTTAGGGAATGTATAATCAACAATCAGTGAGGCTGAGGTATGCAGACACTATTTATCTCAATGAAACTCTTTTTACATTATGATGACCTGAATTTAATTACATCAGCTTCATCCATCAGCTGACATGCAGTTTCTCCAGTTAGATTGTCTCTCAGAGCACTGAACTTGCAGCACAACCGAGAAGACATCAGCCTTTAAATCATCTTTTCTAAAGCATGGAAACACACGAGTTCTTTTAGGTAACAAAATACATTTTTTTTCCTGTAGTAGGGCCTCTTTGTTAGGCATGTTGAGTCTAGTATACCCATGTCCTGTGAAACTTTACTGGCTTATTTGTTTTGTGCAAAGTAGCACAACACAGCTGCTCTTTATGGACCAAAACTTTTACCTGGCACTGAAACGATCCTTGGCTTCATTTTATAAAGCTGTGGAAAACCTCAACCTGTGATTATTTTGTTAGGTTTAAAAACGACTTTTGTTTTCACATGCCTTTAGTACTCTCTAATTGTGCTAGGGAGTTAGCTGCATAATTTCCCTGTGTTGATTTGGAAACTATTCTTTCTGCCGTAAGATCCATGTGTGTGTCTGTAGCATGGAAAGTTCCAGTTTGTGATTCAAAAGCTGCCATTCAATTAGATATGGACATTTCAACTTCAGTCTGGCAAAAACACTACAGTGATTTCCCAACATCACAGATGCTTTATCTGCACACAAACCCTCCAGATGCTCATGCTGTCGCATACATACCATTGAAGGCTGTCCAACAATGCTCCAAAATCCTAAAAGCATTTTCAAAATCAAGCTCAACTGCACTCACCAATGGAGAAATCACACTGAAGTGTGATGAGAGTGAGGACATTGCAATGAAACCAATGACCACAATGGGCAAGCACCAGCAGGAGCTGAGCAACTCTGGACAACTAGCTCAGGGTGGAAAGGGACCACCAAAAGTCCCAGTTGTTTTGTTCTTAATTTTGACAGCCAATCCTTCATTTGATTTTAAAGACAGACAGGAACAGATTCAAAGCATTTAGAGCCTGAGTCAAAGCCTCCCTGTAATCAGAAAGAAAATACCATTCCTATAGTGGTTGGTGTTGGTGTTGTAGGTCTGTGATGTGTCTTTGAGAAAATATCAGTTGAAATCTTATAAAACACAACAAATTGCCCAACTGCAGCTTTTCTAAAGCTTTATTTTTCATATGAGTTTTCATTTTGCTTGTTGTCCTTTCTATTTGTTTGAAATTTTGCTGCTTCTATCCATGACCTAGACCCTAGAGAATGGAGCATCATTATCCTCAGCTGCAAGGAAGATCCATCACAGACAAGCCCTTAGCATTGCCCAAATCCAACTCTATGTTTCTTAGGCCCCTCAGAGAAAGACCACAGCCTCTCCCTCATAGTAAAGAGGAAAAAACACTTGCCATAATGATGACAGTTCAGAGCAAGGTAAGAGGAAAGAAAAAAAAAAAGAATTGTTGCCTGAACCCATCTATGGGGAACATGCAGTTTCTTCTGGGGCTTCTCTACAAGGAAGGTCACCACCACTACAGGGATATCCCTTACAGCAAAAGAAATAACCTCCAATTCTCCCCGTTGAGACTGCACTTCTTTAAAGGCATCTCCCTGTGAAGGAATGGAGCAGCTCATTGCCCCAGCTCAATACCAGCTAGAGGGAGAGAAGAATTGTCACTCATTATTATCTAAGTTCTGTTTCTATCAGGGAAAAGGGCTCTGGAGCATTCTCCAAGACATCAGTAAAGGAGGGTGGGGTTTGCTGTGAAAAGGAAGTGATGAGCAATTAAATCAGTCAAATCATGTAAGAACAGTGTTCGGAGGAGTTTGGGGAATTATGAGGGGCTTGTCTCAAAATTCCTTTCAATGCAATCTGTTGAAAGGGAAATAATATCTGACGGAAACACCAGTTCAGCAAAACATTAAGAGGGTACTTAAAGTAAAGTTAAATGTAAAATAAAAATTAATTGAAGGCAAGTATAATCCACAAACTTCCCATGAGTCCTTTCAGCTAATTCTTTGCATGTACTTAATGCTTACTTGACCCAAGAACACACCATAACCAATCTATGCCCATTTTTCTCTTCTAGGAATGGGCCAAAATCCTTTTTTAACATTCCCCAGAAAATTACTTTAGTAAAAAAAGAAATGTTCCCCACCCTCTTGCTTAGGGAGAAGATGTTTTGGGGTTATTCCATGGACTTCAACAGATGCTCATAATTACACAAGTGTTTTCCTGAATCAGAGTTTGGAAGAGAAAACGGTATATAGCAGTAGAATGCTAATTATAACTTACTGAAGTCGCTGGAGAAGGCCTGGCACTCACATGGTTGAATTGGTTGGGCATGCACATATGTCAAGAGTTTGTTTTAAAAGCACAGGATTACAGAATGTCAAAAGGACAAAACTAGTATACTCTAGACATATTCTTTTCTCAGAATGTTATGCACAGGTTCTGCACTAATGACTTTGATAAAATCTCTCAGGTTCATCTGTGCCATCCTGTACTCTTTAGAGGCACAGGAAAAAATATTTTCCAAAGCCAAAGCAAGAGTAATTTTGGATCTGAAAAATAGTTAGCTCCCAGGATAGTAGCTATGCATGCAGATATGAAGTAGAACTGAGAAGCATGTTAATCTGACCAACTTTATGTCAGTCCAAGGGTGGGAAAGCTTTTCCTTGCTGAGGGTCAGAGACCCATCCAGTCCTCTTTCCACTCACCTAATCAAAAGATGAAAAGAACCCCACAACATGAAATTAAGTCACAGGTCACAGTCAGCCAAATCCTTGCCCTAGATGAAGCTTTGTGGAGTATGAGAGTATGAGCCTTATCTTGTCTGTAGCTATAAAGTCTAACGCACATATATATGTATCACACTGTAAAAACTGAAATTTCCATAGTGCAACACAAAAGGTTCTGAAACAGCCCACATTTTTATAAGTACTCTTCTGTTCATAGCCTTGTTTATGGAATGTAATATCTAAAGACTTTTTGCAGACTTAGAAAAAAAAAGAAAGAGCATGACTTAAAGATTTAACTAGCATACAGATTTCAGAATGAGGCAAGAGCCCTTCCAATCTTCCTGATGTAATTCCTTTACTTGCCTGATCTACAAAATAAGAAAATTGATGCTCACTCTTCCTTTATACTCACTAGGCTGCTATGAAGCCCATACGTACAGTACACTGCAATATGCAAAGTAGCATTTAACTGTGATATTTGATCTTGCATTCAGTAATCAGAAAAACATGTTCCTTTAAATTCCATCTAGTTTTATTGGAAAATTATTTGCTTCAGAAAATTTGTTTCTGGCACTTTCAAAAACTGTATTGTGTGATAACTTTGTTTTATTCTCATCGTTTATTGGCTTGTTAAGCCATTTCATTTAGTGTTAATGATGCAAACCATCTTGTTTAATGCTTTGATGCTGCCCAACACATTATTGCTTTGGTCTTCATAATAGGGCACTTTTAATACCTCTCTTTTAAAAAACATTATCATTTTTAAATTTTTATTACATAAGTTTTGCAAAGATGCCGTCTCAGAACAAGTAATTTATAGATTAACTAATACCAAACAGCTTTTAAAAATCACTGCAGTGTTCCAGAGCACTGGCCTAAGACCTTATAGCAAGAATTTTATGAGATCTTGTGTTTGGGACAAGTACCGTGATTTATCACACTACAATGTCCCTTTTTAACAGCCAAATGCAGTACAGTGCAATGCAGTGTCACTGCAGCATCACTTCGCTGGAATGCTGTGTTTATTGACACAAGAATGTTCTAGACAGAAGTTTTCCAATGAAAGAGACAGCGTAGCTTTGGGGGCAACCTTTACCTGAACAAAGTTCCTTGTTCTGTGTCAAGAGAACGTGACTTTTCTGATTCTTAAGAGACCGTTGACAGTAAAAACACAGGCTGGAGCAAGCAGCAGTGGCAAGCTGAGCTGCTTCAGGAAAATATACTGCAAAGCTCTTTTATGACAACTACCAACCTGCTGGTGGGGCATCAGCAGGGCTATACTGAGATTCAGCAACAGAGTCACTGAAGAATATAGTCCTCTGAAGAGGTAAGACCAAACCCTTGCAACCCTATACGGGAGAAGGAAACAGGAACAGGTTGAAACCCCAGAATTCTTGCATGGTGACATGGAAACCCAGCAGAGGTTCTTTACTCTTTGTACTCAGGCTGCAGCTTCCCCTCACAACATCACCAACTTTCTTGTTACTTGAGTAGTTCTTCAACTTCAGCAGGTAATGATAAAGCCTCTTTGGCATCAGAATTGCTGTGACACACTTTAGACTCATTCTGACCTCACTCATTCCTCTCAGGCAGCCTATGTCTGAGACGCCACAGACCGTCAGCCCCAGCTTAATGTTGCTGCCGAGATTTCTACCCTGTTCCTAATAGATGTAGAATTTCTTTGGCTTTCATTTATGTTTTGGATGCTTTATAAGGAGGTAAATGTTTTTAATGTGCTCCAAGAACAGACAATATAGAGATTCAAGAAAAAAAAAAAAGACACGGAATTCGGCAAATGTGCAACAGACATTCTCTGTTACATGATTAGTATACATAAAAATAGTATACAGTGTCTGTGCAGTAGGGTCCCCAAAAAATTAACTTTCTGTCAGCAAGGTCCTTGTTTTCATAGTTCTTCCTGTATTTTTTTTTTTAAGAAATAGAATAAGCAAAATTTAATCAGAGGAGCTGGTCTAAAGCATCTTTTACTCACCCTCAAAGTAGGTTGTATGTTTTTTTGGTGGTGGTGGTTTTTTTTTAATCCCTTCGCCCACTATTCCAGGTTACAACTCTTTATTTTCCATTCCAATTGCTCCAGTAACCGAATTGTTTACTTCAAGGCTCTATTTCTTCAGGCATGATTCTCAGCTTCTGTTGCACCATTACATGAAAGACATTTTTGTTTGGCATTCCATAGAGGCTTATGAGAATAATACACTTCATGCATCACCTTTGTATTTCATTTCAATCCACTAAAAGGTAAACTTCATTCAACCCCCTTGAGGTTATCTGTCTTATCCCAAGTCCACGCTGGCTAGGAGAGCTCTTTCACACAACTGCTCAGGCAAAGCCCTGCATTTTCCATTGCTAAGGCTGCCTCCTCACCCACAGCTCATGATCCTTTCGACCAGTTTCTCTCTTTCACTATATGAACAAATTTTTTTCTTTCTTTTTTAAACACAGGGGACCCCCACAGTGGTTATTTCAAATCTGACAACAGCTCTCCAATAACCCAATGACAGACAGAAAACCTTGAGATGGAAATCAGATGAACAAGTCTATAATCAGTTTGTGAAACCACTAGGCAAAATACTCAAAGCAAACACCAAAACTTACTTACAGAGATTTTTAAATTAGACAAAGATATTGCAAGCTTGAAAAGCCTTTCTGTGGCTTACAGTTGAAATGCTGAATCCTTCTTTACCCTACGAAATACGTAAGAATCGTGGTTTCAAATTCCATGAGGTAAGATGCAACAGGAAAAAGGTCATTTTCTCATATGGTATATTACCAAAAACCTTCTCACTATGTCCCTTAAGTTCACTGTTTGGCCTTGCAGATGTTAACTATTATACTGCCATCCCTTCAGCTCTGAAGCATGCTATCTCCTCCCACAAGAAGTATCAGTAACAAATGAGACCCAGGACACAGTGCAATTGTGTATGAGTAGAACTGGTCTGGTTTTCCCAATATGAAGTCACTACTAAAGAAACCTTGATCAACAGGAGACGGTCAGCATGCTTGTTTTTAGGTGTCTCCTTTGGAAGCCTGATTTGATGGGCTTGGAAAAGAAAATTCTGTCTTAAAGCTATGGATATGTAGCCACTTAATTCAGGTATGAATCTGCACTGGTGCTGAGGTGGTCCCACCTCCAGCCAATGGCTCCTGCGGGAGGGTGCCAGGAGGACAGGGCTGGTCCTTTTTCAGTGGTGCCCAGGGACAAGACAAGAGGAAATGGGCACAAACTTGAGTATAAGAAGTTCCACCTAAACATGAGGAGGAACTTCTTTACTGTGAGAGTGGTAGCCCTGGCAGAGGCTGCCCAGAGAGGTGGTGGAGTTTCCTTCTCTGGAGACATTCCAAACCCGCCTGGACAAGTTCCTGTGCAACCTGCCATAGGTAGACCTGCTCTGGCAGGGGGGTTGGACTAGATGACCTCCAGAGGTCCCTTCCAACCTCAAATGATTCTATGATTCTACCTGCAGCAATGCTGATGTTTGTATGGCCTCACCATGACCTGGCTCACAGAGCTGATCTCACCAAGGAGTGACCCACCCCAGAGGAAGAAAAGCTGGCACGGCTTGAGCTTTAGCGTGATGGAGACAGCACAAACAAGGGTAAGGAACTGGGAATTTTTCTGGCAAAAGCAGCAACTGGATTAAAATGAATGTTTAATCATGGTCCCTGACCCTAGATGCACGGCTGAGAGACGCGATACAGCCTGTTCTAATCAATTGCTATCAGAGCACCGAAACACGGAGGGACCCCACTTTCCCTGCTCCTAACTACACACTGCTGCCTCTTCCCTTGCCCTAACTTTGATACTCATCTTCCTCTCAACAGGTCAGTTCAGCTTCCTGAAGTTTAAGAAAACCAACCCCACAAAAGACCTGGGTCAGAATAACCCACCCCTCAGTAAACTGAGAGGAGACACAGAGCCAATAGGATCCAGAGCAGGGGATAACAAAACCGGAGGGAGAATAGAAACATTATCACCCCTTTCAAAAGCAAAAAGCTATAAGCTTGGCTCAGCAATCTTGACACTAACGATTGCAATGATTACCTTCAAAATATAGGACATATCTAAAGCATCTGGACTTTTCAACAGGAGCTTCTATTGAGCTCAGAATAGAGATAACATAAAGCTTAATGACAACAAATTATATTTTAAGTCTTAACTACTCCATTGTTAACCATTTTAGGAGAAAGAGCAAGCTAAGGTGTTTATCTGCTGGTAGTGACTTCTCCCCTGGGTGAACTTCAATTAAACCTCTTCAAGCATAGGGGGAAGAATGTCAAATTTAACTCTCTCTTTCTTACCACATCCTAAATCTTCTCAAACTGGAAGAAGAGGTGCACTTCCAGAATGGCTGAGTAGTCACAACAGGATATTAGGTTTGTGGGGCCGCAAAACACAAGAGGTGAGAGCAGAGAGGCCTCATTAACCAAAAGGAGAAAAGACCACATTTGTCCTTCTCAGTTGGAAAAGAGATAAAGGTATATTTCAGAAGCCAACTCTTAAACCTACTAGCTGTGGAGAAAGCATAAAAATAGGTTTACCCTTTGCTGAAAGGGAGCCAAAGCACCCTGCCCTGCTGTCACAGCTGTAGGTACTGCTGAGTACCTCCAGCTGACCTGCCAGAGAATCATCCCCAACTTACTGTGTGACAAGTGGCTGACATGCTCAGGTTGGGGGTTGATGTTAATATTAAGCAGCTGTGCCAGAGAAGGGATAATGGTCTTGGTACGTTGTGTATATTCCACATTTAGGACAGGAAGGAGGAATGCCATTTCATAGTACCTAACCAGTCACCCAATGCCCCGATGTCTCCTCTCTATCTGGTCAGCTCCTAGGGTTTCTTGGAAATTGGGGGAAAATTGTAGAAACAAAATCAAATATCAAAGTTGCAGGTGGGAGTCCAAGTAGAGAAAGAACTGGAGTAGCACAGAAGATTTTGGGGAGAAGAGGTTTAGCAATATTTGCCTACTGCGTATGACCAAGGCCTCTCCTACTTTACAGGTCTTCTTCTCGAGAGCTCAGGGCCACGATTGAAAGGATGTGGGAAGGATTTAGCATCTTTCTAGAAGGTGCTCAGGACCCATACAAATGGCTGCACATCAAATAAATACACTGTCTAATTTGTTCTTTTAGCTTTTAGATGACTAAGGTACCAGCTTCAGTCTTTAATGAGAATTAGGAACAGCGATGCTTTAAGTATTGTCAGCTAAAATGTGTGAAGCTCCCCGCGGTGCAACTTATGAGATTTTGCAGATTGTCAGTAAAATTTAGCCTGGCACTACTGAAGGCAAGTCCCCCCTAATAAGCTAATAAATGGTTGTGAATGACCTTCTTACCTCTTATTAAGCCATGTAAGCTCAAGCAAGTGGGACAGAGTTACTTAGATTCTCCACTGAGCCGGAAGGAAACAGTGAATGCTGATGTCACCCCAGGTCCCACCAAAGGTTTTGTGTGTTTCCTTCTTCTGACTCACTTTCTGTCGTCCACTTCTGCGATGCTCTTAGACGCTGTCTACTAGAAAGGCTGGGCAGTGGGGCAGAACAGGAACCTATGGAGGGGACACCAAACGAAGAGCCCCCCGAGAGTCTGCGGTTCATTGAACTTTGGTTGGAGTTCGAGAACACAAAGCCAGCGAGGCTGCAGCCATATTTTTGACCACCAGATGGTGCCACCAGCGCTCACGATCTAGGAACGCTCATTCCAAGTACCTACCAAGGGATGCTGACAGAGCTTTGCTTTGCTTAAGTCCTTACTGCTAAAATTACTAAGAAAAGTTGAGTGAAAATGTAATGAACAAATCAGCTATAATTCATAGGCATCACAAACCTTCGTTTCTCTCCACAATTTCAGGAAAAGACTGGGTTTCCTTCTCCCGAGTTCCCTTCCTCATTAGTGCTGCAACCTCAACACACAGAAGCTGTGAACCTCTAATTATATCGAATATCCTCAAATCCATACTCTCCCCCTACAATCAAAGAAATTAAAATAGCACTTTAAAAATGTGTTTTGATTAGGCTGACTTAACTAAAAGATAGTGATTAATGTGACTTTGAAACTACTAAAACTAAGTAATCTCTCCTGCGTGGATTACAGATGACCATCTTCCTCAGAACTGGTACATCAAAATTATATTCTTGGTGACTGCAGTGTTGTGTACAGGAACAAAATGTTTGTAAAATACATTTCTAAAAACCGTCTATGATGACTGAAGGCTGAGAGATCCCTCAGGGGCCAAGAGGGCAGCACAGGCTGAAGCGCAGGCAAGAAGGGCAAGGTCTTCCTCATCCTTACGCTGATCTGCTGTAGGAGCTCAGGTGAGTCTGTCACCTCATCAATACACTGTTCCACCACTACTGCTCCTCAGACTGCAAACTCCACAGGACAGGGATCACCTTCTGTGAAACATGTCTACAGTAGCACTCTTGCCTCCAACGTGTGGGTGCTGGCAAAGTCATAAAGAAGGCCGTGGAGAGACCTGTAAGAAAATATCAAGAGTCTACAGGAGCTGCATCACAAGATCACCATTCTGACATCGCAACATTTGTACTGATACATAAAAAAGAGGCATAGTTCTCTTTATATGATGCGCAATTTAGCAAAAAGAACCCAAAAATGGGCTTCTCATGCATGTTTGGAGGCCTTAACTGTAGCTCAGTCCCACAGATGAGAAAGCTGGCAATCTTCAAGTCCACAAAGTCTTCCATTGACTGACAGAAGTAAAAGAGAAAGGCATTTTTTCCCTCCTTTCACAAAGAGGCATGGGAGACACCACCTTTCAGAGAAGCCAGCACTTCCATTTTGCTTATGATTTGAGTCTTCATGAAATGGGCTCTTTTTTATATTTTTTTTCTTTTCTTGTTTTTAGTGTTTTTTTCAGTAATTTAGAAATTATTTGAGTTGTCTTTGATAATTTAGCCTTGGTGTCCACAGGACAACTGTTTCTGCTTACACTGATAGAGTCTGCAAAGGGGGACAGGAGAGCTGAGACCATAAAGCAATTCGGCAGCAAGGACTAACGACTTCTAACATGAGACCTGGCTGTCAGTTGCAACCAGTGTAAATTACCAAGCCAGGCACAATGGCCTCCAGTCTCTCACCTCCCACTCTCCCAGTATGTCAGGAGCCCAAAACTAAATGCCCAACAGAGAGTCTTTCAAACTTGTCCCTTTCCCCCACCACATGAGGACAGGGGGTGTCCAACTAACCGTACTGTGTTAAACACGTGTTCCATGAGCATGTCAAGGTCAGAAAGCATCACAGAAAACAGTGTTTTATCTTCTCAATTATATTTTAAAAGCTTACACTTAGCTTCCGTATATACATTTTGAGACTGTAAAGCCTAGAACCAAAGGTGATATTGCTCACTCCATGGGCTTCTGGACCTGGCAACTCCAAATAGTACCTGGCCCTGGGAATTCATTCTTTCCTGTAGGAAATTCCCTGGCGTTTGCAGCAGCTAAGCAAATACTCTCCAGTTAAAGCACCATTTTGGAAATATGGTTAAGACAATTAACTCCTGCTACATTTATTAGCAATACAATGAAACCAAAGGCTAACACAGAAGCCCAGTACAAACGGCTGGCTCTTTGACTTTGCCTTTTCCTCATATTCCCTCTTCTACCATCGTTCCATCCACAACGCTGTGAGTACAGACAGGGCTCTAGGCAAAGGCAGCATCCCAACACCACGTGAGCAATTCCTGACGAAGACATTTTTGCACAGCATACTGTTAAAAGAGCCAGTGAATACTGGTATTTTGCCTACAGCTGGCACTTTGATTTTGTGACTGCTACTAGCAGTATATGGCTTCAGAAAAAATTATTTCTGACCTAATGTGCATGTTGTCTCATTTTTTTTTGCTTGCCCTGAGTGGAAGTTCAGAATGAAATCAGTTTAATAGAATAATTTTACTGCGTGTAGATTTTGTCACAAGTGTTGCTTACAGGATTACAAAACTCACTCTCTTCAAAGCACAGCTGGGAGCTAAATTAAGCCTAGAGAAAATAGCTAGAACTCTGCCAGCCTGTAAAGTGATGGTATTATTCTCTTACACTGGGCTTCACTGACATACAGATATACCCAGTGGGCACTGAAAACCAGCATACAGAGTTAGTGAGACTTGACTGTTTCATAATAAAATTTATTGCTTCTATTTATTATTTTCCCGAAGACGAAACCAAGATGAGAACAGGAAAACATGAGATAGAAAAGAGAATTCTTCACTAACCGTATTTCTATTGTTATTTCAAGAAGAAAAGCAATTCAAGTAGCAGAGGAGGAATATAAGGATATCCAAATGTAGAACTCTGATTCCTGTTCTATTTCTAGAATTAAATTATAGTATTGCCAGTACCAACAGCTCAGAAAAAAAGGGGGAATGTGAGCCCTAAAGTCTCAAAAATACAATTCCTTTTGCAAATATGAAAAAATAAGCATGGTTGCAGCATGACTTCCAGAGCGAATGCTTTATGGAAAACAGCATCAAGATAATCATAACTAAGTTTGAAACGACTGCTATCACACATAGATATGAAACACAGGGATAGTAACAGATATAAGAGAAACAACTCATTTAAAACAGTCTTATTCACCAGGACCCCTTCTTTTACACATCACATTTGTAGGAAACCCACAATTTAGACGAAGGGAGAAACTTCATCCCTTCACACACACCTTTCCTTGCTCTGCACTCTCTGCTACTTTCCAATCTAAAACATCACCACATCCCCCTAATGCCCTCTAGTAGTTTCACAAATACACTGCCTTGACCCACCCTTCTTGCCTTACTTCTACACGCATTTTTGGGTGTAGACCCAATCTGTACGGGGGGGAGGTGGAGGTGAGGGTGGTGATGCAGCTCTACAGCTGCTACTGTGACAAGGCAACCCACTGTATACCCATATTTGATGTCCTATGATCACCTACTTCAGACTACAAGCATCTTGGTGCAGGAACAATATCTTTGCAGACAGGTAAAACTTTGTGACATGTCACTAAAGTATACACAAAAAATAACACACTATGCTTGCAAAGTCAGGCACCCAAGAGCCAGCAAATGCCAAAATTATGGTAACACACAGAATCTTAATCCAGAACCCATGGGCATATGTGTTGTAGTATTATTGTCAGCTTACAAGACAGGATACTATTTTTTAATGTTGTCCTGCCTTGCTCAGTGCACAAACAGGCTGGGCTCATTGAAAAAGCAATCATTCAATATCTTTGTTGTTCAGTAATCCAGGCCTTGTCTCTTGTATGCTCTTCTAATCCCGTTGTGAAGGCAGAAAAGCTGATAAGGAAACAACTATTCTGATCATACTCTCTGCTACAGTATCCAGGTAATCTGACAAACCTTTATTTGCATTTATTTTACAAAAGCTGTTATATGTTGCTGGTTTTGTAATGCACAATACAGAGCAAAGAATAAGCATTCATTTGAAGTGCCCATACCTTGCCTGGCTGCTGAATTTCAGAGTACTCTACACATTTGGCATGGTTTTCATATTCAAAGTACAGTTTCCACCTGATAACAGTGGGAGCAGCAGCTCCTCTTCATTTATGCAAATCATATCACAGACAAGGAACAGACTATTATCGCCACCTATGAAAAGGTGTGTTTAAGTGATTTGCCCATTATCACACACTATCACATGGCAGATGCAAAGATATAACTCTCTTAAATAACGTTCCACTTATTGTACACACACTGTCATTTCACTACCTGCCATTCCCCAACTCATTCACCGATTCTCTTAAACACAGCCCTTTTTTTGGTACAGAAATGTTGCTCAAGCAGATTTTCAGAGTATTTCTATAGTTGGCTGGAATTTCTAAATACATAGCAGAATAGCACTGGTCAGATAGCTTTATGGCTAGTAATCTCTGGCATGTTTGCCACATAAGTGCAGTCTTACCATGTGGATATGACACAGTTGCTGTATTTCAGCAAAGCAGACAAAATACTCTTTAGCACTGCTGGATTTCTTGTGAACTTACTTACACACATTGCTTTCTGTGGAATCCAGACAGAAATATGAGTTTTATTTACAGGATGTTCTTCACTATGCTACATGGCAATTCACCCTCCAAGCCCAGTTTTCTGTCTCCACTTGCAGAGAGTCTCCTCAAGATCCCTCAGCCTCAAAATGTACAAAGACCCCAAAGAAACACTTGCAACTGAATTGTTCATGGTGTATTAACAGGAACAGCATGCACCCAGCTGCCTGCTTCTATTACAAGCAAGAACAGCTGAAGTGAGATGAGCGTGGCTAGAGCAGAGAGTACGTACGTTTCTGTAATGGATCTCAACAACAACCCTTCAAGGAAGTGGGCAGGGATTTTCCAGACAAACACTTTATCTTGGCCCCTCTCCTCCATCAGCTTAGTAAACCGTTACAAGCCTAATGGACCCAGTCAAGGCCTTGAAGGCTGCTTCCCCCATATATACCCAAACCACAAACTATTCAGCAGTGCCCAACTCACTGATTCAGCTCCTTTGCATGCCTTTTGGGGGTGAAGTGCTGAGGCAAGGTGACAGACATAAACACCCAAATTTAGAACTGTTTTTTTTTCTTCACTATTTCAAACCCCATGGAAGAGAGAAACAAAGAAAGAAAACCAACAACCACCACCTGAAACAAACTCCTTCAGCAGAGGGAAACTCCCCCTCCCTCCCCCCTGTTAGCATCGATTCTTCTCCTCCCCTCTGTGGCTCCTCAGGTACACGGCCAAAGGGGGAGAACTAGAATACCAAGCACAGCCATCGCAGCTGAGAGTAGAGGCCAGGGCCTCACAGCCAGAGGGTGCGCAGAGGGTGCAGCAGGCGCCCTTGCTCTCTGAATGGTGCATTTAACTGTCAATCAGACCTCTTTCCCGCCCGCCACCTCCCCGCCGCGGCTGCCCGAGCCAACCGCGCCTAGTGACGAGCGGTGGGAGGGGCAAGGTCCCGCTGCCTCGCAATCCGATTGGTCCAATCAGCCGTCAACTCACGCCGGCGAGGCTCCGCCCGCCTCCTCACCGCTCCTCCCTTGGATCTACGGTACGGCGAGGAAAATGGTGCAGAGGTCTCTCACGATTCGATTGGCCAAGAGGAAACGCCAGTCAAGCTAGGACCCTGCCCCCCCGGCGGGACGGCGCCTCAGCTGACCGGTCAGCCCCGTGACAGGGAGGGGTGGGCCTCACTAGAGAATGGTCGATTTCGTCAGTCACTCCTGCAGCATCCCGCCCAACCGCTTGAATCTCAGCTGCTGATTGGCTGCGATGCTTATCCGTTAACGCTGCCTGGTGGGCGGGGCGCTCGGGGTTCTCTGTCCGACGGTGCGGCCCGGCCTGGCTCGGCTCGCCTTGGTGCCTTCCCAGGCGGGCGTCTCCCCAGCGCGGCGGCCTGGCCGGTGGCGCGGTGGAGATGGGGCGGCGCGGCGGGGTTCCCTGGGCCCTGGAGGTGGCGGTGCTGCTGGTGACATCGGCTTGTTTCGTCGGTGAGCCAACCTGGCGGGGAGAGGAGAACGCTGCCGCAGGGGACGGGCGGGGGGGGCGTTGGGCGCCTCAGCAGGCCCGGCCGCAACGGTTGGAGAGGGGCGCGCGAGCGATTGCGGGGGAGAAGGGGGCGAGCCTGGCGGGGGGTGGTGTTGGTGTCGTGTAGATACACACCGTTATCTGGCATTTTGCCGTGGCTGGGGGTTTTCTGTCAGCCGTCGTCAGCCAGGCCCCCGCTCCGCGCTGTCAGGCGGCCAGGCCCCGTAAGTAGTTTTCAGCCAGCCTTACTTGGGTTCTTTGGTCTAGGCCCGTGAAAGCTTTTGAGAGCCGGAGCCTCTCCCGAGACACCACTTCGTAAACGTAGGAGTGGGGTTAAGTTTTTTTTCCGTACGCAGGATGAATTGCGTCTCGGGATTGGCTCTCTGGGCTTTACTTGAACCTGTGGCCCCGTTGGGGTATCGTAGTCGGGCAGTTACCGCGTATCTAAGGGAAAGGCTTATGTTCCCAAGTCCAAATTCAGTTTTGCTTATTGAGAACTTGCAAGGCAAATTTAGTAAAAAAGGGTAATGCTCTAATTTTCTATTTCACCTGAGCAATCATGCCCCAGGTAAGCCAACTTGTCATAAATAACGCATGTGGCTGCCTTGTAAGCCTTGTGGAAAATTAAGGGAGCATGTGAAATCCTATGGATTGAGCAAAAACATTTGCAGCAGTTTTATAAATTCCTTTCTAAGCAAATTGGTCTGGAAACATTTCCTTTCTTCCAAATGTGGGTTGATACGCTTAAAATAGATAGCAGACCATCCAGTGAACACATGCCAATTTAAAAGAAAAAACTCTTGAGTCTCCATTTAAATCTGTTGGTTTGGCCCGTTTCCTTCCTTCCGTCACCCTTGCCTGACCTGCATTTCAGTACTTTGTTCCTTTAGTATGTTTATCATAATATAGCTCAGGTTTACTGTCAACATTTGTATGCGTGATCATGATCCAGGCTTTAAAACAGCATCTTCAAGGTCAGATTGGTTAAATTAATGTTAGGGAGGATTATAACTGCACAACACATCAGTTTACTATTGCACTGTTTTTGTAAATAGCCTTTAGATTTGCAGATGCCCTGGAAAACTGTTTTATATAGCTGCTTAAATTGATAACTAATTTTCAGTGATCATATGAGTAAATACTTCTTTTTTTTTGTTGTTGTTTTTTTAGAGGATTGTCTTATTCATGTAATTTTGGAGTACGTAGTCAGACTGATTTTATAATTAGAACCTTAACTCAGATGGTCTGTAAATATTTATTGTTCTCCTACTTAATTTTCTCGAGTCTTGTATCAGATTAATTTTCTTGTAGAAACATACACAGATTGCACATTGGGGTGTGTTTGTCTGAAGTTTTGCATTATGCGTATTACTGCTTCTATTCAGCAAATACATATTCAAATTTATTTAGGTAATTGTTTATGCACACAGTATTGCAGTTATGCCTAAGTGACTTAAGAGACGGGCTTATTTCAGTCTAGCTTCCTATTTTTATTTCGTGGAGTGCTTTCTGACTTCATTACACAATAAATTGTTGTTGTCATAACATAGATTAGAAATAATGCTTTTAGTTAACTTTGCTATTCAAGGTAATGAGGTATGGGGGAATGGCAAATAAGTGAAAATCAAGAAGTATTACAGACTGTGGCTTCACACTATCAGCTTAGGTCTGGTATGGCATCTGAGGACGAAAAACGTCTCACAATGTCATGTGGTTGAGAAGGCAGAGCAGAGACACTGGAGCTGCTCTGCAGAAGCCAGATTGTTCCTGGCAGTACTCTGTTTAAGCCAGCACCAACTCTGCTGATCCTCCTGGCTCTGGGTTCAGTGGCTCGGGCTGTTGCCTGCATGAAAAGAGGTGTCATGCCAAGCGGTTCTGGAAGCAAACAGAACCATGTTGGTGCAGAGCTGCTTGTGAGCTAACAGGATTTTGGAGTCTGCCTGGCTCTACTGAGAGCTTTCCTAGGTCTGAATTGGAACACTGCTCACATCCTGCTAGTGAGTATGCAGCAGAGTACTGTGCTGTTGCTTGAATAATTATCCTGCTTTTGTTAATTTGGATTTGTCCATCCCAAGTCATTGCTGTACAGAAAGCTTACGTTATATTCCAGAGCATTAAAATGATTGTTTCTCATTACTTGTGTTACATAAATTGATAGGTGTGAGAGGAATAAAGAATCTTGCAAAGCTCTAATACGCTCTTTTTCTGTGATGTAAGAGAAGGATAGGGAAAACTCTGACAGCTTTTTTTTGTTTGTTTTTAGGTGTATGCGGTGATGAATTTAGCGTCTTACGATCACCTCAATCAGTTGTTTTTCGAGATGGAAGTTGGCCCATTCCTGGCGAGAGGATCCCAGATGTAGCTGCGTTATCCATGGGCTTTTCTGTTGAAGATGTATGTTTTGGGTCTTGATTTTAAACTGCCTCTACAGACCTACTCACTTAACATGCAAATCTTCCTGTCATGTGCTGGAATATATAAAATATCATTCTGTTTGTCTTGAGGAATGCATGATTTGTCAGAATGTGGTTTCCAAGCGTAGAGCTGTATCAGTCATATGAGTAGCAAAAGGCTATGGTAGCTGGCTAATTTGAATCATCAGCTAGAGAAGGAAGCAAGCCAGCCCATGGAGTCTTTACTGTGATATTCTTTGGTTCCTACACACCCAACTACATGGTATATCCCCCCCATCTCTAGTCACATACGGAGGATCTGTAAAAACCACTGTCATTTCTTGCCTATGAGCGATGTCTGTCGGGCTCTGCTCTTGGTTACTCTGAAGATTGTAAGAAATGGCTTGGCTGGGCAGGTATTTTGTCAGGTCAGCAAGCTTGTCTGCTGAGTGTAGTTAATAAGAACAAATAAACTGAATAGTTAGGACGTAATCCGAAGTCTTGAAAACCTCATTTGTGATAGTCTTTTCCAAATTAGGTTTTTGAGCATAGCTTTAGTGATGTTTGAAGTGGGGCACGTGAGTAGGAACCCCTTTGATTGATTCCACCATGTGCACTGAATTTTTTGCTGGGCTTTAGCAGGGATGAGTGGCTGTTGAAGCAGTTCATGAAAGCTTAATAGCTGGGTGTTTCTAGCAGTGTCTGTGTGTGGTCAGATACTTAAAGCTACAAACTGGCATCTTCTTACAATGCTGATGAGCGACACCAGTTCCCTTTTCTTCTATACTGTGCTTAACCAAGAGGTCTGATAGCTTTGGTTTGAATGCAGGTCCATTTAGCTACTGTTTTGGAATTTGTCTGAAAATATCTTGCTGTCAATTAATCATATTGTTTTGTCATTAAACTAGTAACAGAAATTTTAATGAGTAGTACTCCTAAGTAGTATATTTTGATTATTTTATCAAGGAAAAAGCAATATATCAGATGGTATTGTGCACGCTGCATGCAAAGAACCCAGTGAAACAGGGATTTTTGGGCTCTGTTTGAATGCTAGACTTTTGGCATACTGGTCACCTGGAGGTATAATGTGGTTATCGTGGAAAAAAGTGTTTCAGTATTTACTCTGTGCCTTTGCCAAAGTTTGGGATTCATTTGTTGTGATGGGTCCATGGCATCCTTTAAAAACAGTTATCTATTAGTGCTATTTCAAATCCTAGAAGCAGACAGGGAAGGAAGTGTTTAAATTACTTTATTCAGTTAAGCCCTGAAACTGAAAGTTATCAGCATTGTCACCAAGGCAGAGATCACCATGTAGGCAGCTTCCAACCCTGGTGAGGTGAATACTGCAGGGCCCAAACACTCATTTTGCAGTTTACATCAAGGTTGTAGTCTAGGAACTTAAAACTGACAGTGCAGTATGTGTACAGTAGACAATTTAAAATTCTTACATCATTACATCAGGAATTCTCAGAAACTATCATTCAGTAGTCCTTCCTTGTTAAGGCAAGATAATACTGAAGCTCCTTTTTCATCCCTGTTGAAGCTTTAAAAGGTTTTTCTTTTGTTTCTTTGAGGTGATACAGATCATAATGTCAATGGCATTTAATTCTAAAATCCAAATAAAACGGTTTCATAAAACTTAAATAAGCAGTTATGTCTTTTACACAAATTGAGAAATCTGTTTGGATTCATTCAAAATAGATGAATTTGTATTTTCTGCCTGAAGAAACCAGCCAGGTAGCTTTCACTGAGCTCTTACTGATACATAACTGTAGTAAGCTACTAAGTAACTTTTTGTGTTTCTATGCAAAGTTCGAAGTTTTAGATTAGCAGGTTGTTGGTATGATTGACACTCTTCCACCTCTTCCTGCACCCTACCCTGCCCCCGTTTCTTTCTGGTACTGAAAATATCAAAATGTTAAGTATCTTAATGTGCCAAAATCTGGTTTTGTGGTGTCTTGTGAAAGGGAGGGGGGGTTGTTTGGGGTTGGTGTTTTTATTTTATTTTTAAATTCAGCTTTCACTTGTTACATACAGAATATGATGTTTCTAATTTAATTATAGGAAATAAGTCTTGATATATCCAATACGTATAATGCTTTCTCAGTGTAGACTTTGCTATGAAGTTACTTGAAGAAACTATTAGTTTAAAAGCTCCATTATTAAATTGAGGCAGCATTATTCAACATGAAAGCATTCTAGTATTAACTTACTTTGCCATGAAATTTCCAATAGGAAACCAAAAAGAGATATTAACAAGACAGTGAGTTATTTTGCTGTAATGGTAGGGGAGGGCTCCTGTCTTTCTCCTTGTGAAATACAAGCTTTTTTACTGTTTTGTAATAGGACCTTTCCTGGCCTGGGCTTGCAGTGGGTGATCTGTTTCACAGACCACGTGCTACTGTGCTGGTAACAGTGAAAGGAGTAGACAAACTGGCGTTGCCTGTGAAAAGGATTTCCTATCCTATTGAGAATGTGAGTACCCATATTTGGAACTGGCATGTGATTTCTGTGACTCTGGTGATCTAATGAGAAGTATATGATTCTGTACCGTAGCCCTTTATGTTCCCTTACTTTTTCCTTTGCTTGAGGTTCACATATTCCCCCAGAATGAATGGATCAGGCTGTACATATAGATAATCCAGTCAGACTCCTGTACAAGGTGAGAAGCCTGTAACCTCAGCTAAGCAGAGAATCCATTGCTTCCTATGTTAACTTGTTGATTCACAGTCAGAAACATTAACCTTTTTTTTTTTTTGTTTCTGCTGAGTGTGTGTGATAGCATTTTATATAATGATGATTCTTTGATGTACTGTATCACCCTCTAAGCAGTTTTCCTCAAGTACTTGAATATGAAATATAGCACTTTGAGACACAATTTTATTATACTGTATCAAAAAGAAAACAATCAACATTACGTTTACCTGCCACTGTCTGTCTTTGCTGAGATGCTTTTCTCACACTTGTCACATCATGACAGAATCATTGAGGTTGGAAAGGACCCCATGAAATCATCTAGTCCAATTCCCTGAACAAGCAGGGCCAGCTAGAGCAGGCTGTCCAGAACTGTGTCCAGTTGGGGTTTGAGTATCTCCACAGATGGAGACTGTACAGCCTCTCTGAGCAACCTGTGGCAGTATTTGACCACCCTTACTAAAAAATGTGTTCAGATAGTTTCCTGGTTTTAAATTTATGCCTGTTGCCTTTTCATATGATTTTGTCCATACGCATTTTAACAGGAACACAGTAACTTAAAAAATATTGGTAACTGTACACTGTCTGGTCCTCCTTTATAAATATATCATCTGCTTTCATCTATTTTGCTGCAGTATTGGACCAGTTCTTCGTGTTGAGCTGTTGTCAACATCTCAGCTGTTGAGCCTGAACCCACAAACCCTTTTCAAATACGTTCTTTTTCAGGTTATTTCTAGTTAGTTAATTCTCTTTCGCATCGTCTTTCAAGCACGGCTCACTAGTTCAGGCACAGTTACGTGTTGGCATTGCTGGAATGGTGTCTGGACCAAAACTGATTTAGGATTGTCTGCACTTGAGTGTGTAGGCGTTGCTAATTTGCAGAAACCTTAAATATACTTGAAGAAGTCTTCAGTCATATTTGCACTTGTAACTTTGATAAAGTTCTGATGTGTGCATAATATGTATTTTCTTAATTTTTCCCATTAATAGAAATCAATATTCCTAAACTTTAATTGGTTCCATTAACTGCTGCTGTGTCCTCAAATGAGCTGCCTGAAATGTATGCTGTCAAAGTACTGGTTCTTTGATATCCAAGAATAGTTTCAAATGATCATCAATGAATCCATGTTCAGGACTGCTGTGTACAAGTTATTCAAGCTTACTAAAATTTGTTAGAAAATAATATTTTTATGCTCTTTAATGTGTGAATAGAAATGTACCTCTTTTTAGATGAAACCCAGAAATAAGTGTTTAGAAAAACTAACCTTTTATTAGTTTGCCAGTGATGTAACTACACGGCACTAGAATTTATTTTATTCTTAGCAATTTTTTTTATACAGCTCTCTTCTTTGGTGTTTCAGCAGTTGATCTTTCTACTGGTGTGTTTTCATTCATTGGTTTTCTGTGGCTCAAAACTTTCCATTAGTACTAAGATTGTTTTTTCCTTTTGTATTACTTCTACATTTGTTGGTCTTACTTTACTGATAAAGAAGGCTATACTCTTAGCTTAAGTAAGCCTCGTGGCCACTTGGAGTTCTTAAAAAAAACATATTGTGTCCACCATATAGACAAATAAATTGTCTGTTTATAGATACACAGTTAATGTTTTGGTTTGCATATTGGCTCCAATTATTTGTTGTTATCTCTTGGGAAATATTTGTACTCTTTGCTCAAAAAGAAGTTGTCCTTTTTTTTTTCCAGACTTCTGTAGTTAAGCAAGTTATCTCCTTTTATATCATTAGGCACTGTTTTACCCCAAAATCTAACTCTGTTTTGTCTTGTAGGCTGTGCCTTTCAGTCTCGACAGCGTTGCGAATGCTATTCATACTTTGTTCTCTGAGGAAACACCTGTGGTCTTGCAGCTGGCCCCCAGCGAGGAGGTAAGCATTGCTGATTCCAGATGTTCTGAAGCGTAAACCTCGTTCCACTTATGTGGCTGGAGCAAGCCCAAATGATGATACGAAATATTTTGCATTGGAGAGAGATTGCAAGTATGATTGATTACGAATGTGTGTCTGAAAAAACTCGAAATGAGTTTTTGGTATTAAACCCTGGCTCTTCCTGCAGAGAGTGTACATGGTGGGCAAGGCAAACTCCGTATTTGAAGATCTTTCTGTCACACTGCGCCAACTGCGAAACCGCTTATTTCAGGACAACTCCATTCTCAGCTCCCTTCCTCTCAACTCCCTCAGCAGAAACAATGAGGTAAAAAACTTTAATCAGTGGGAACTTTTATGTTGTTATTTTTCCTAATATTCTTAGCTTGTGCTTTTGCCTTTTTTTTTCTTTTCCCCCCCCCCCTTGCTTTATCCAGGAGAGTCTACTTTAATTTTTTCTGACTGAATTCTAGGAACTAAGTTTTAAGGTTTTTTGTAAGTAACTTTATTGAAAGAGTAATTGCTTTCTTGCATATTTTGATGCTGTAACAGTATTACCTGTTATAAAATATTGAGACTTGAAACAAAATGAGACTTCCCTAACTTTGGTTTCATCACAGGAAATAGCTCTCTCTTTCTTTCTGTCTCTTCCCCTAGGTTGACTTGCTTTTTCTGTCAGAACTACAAGTCCTACATGATATCGCAAGCCTGGTAAGGGTTTTTGAAACACTTTCCCCATCTTGTGTCACAAATCTTCAGAGATCTCCTTAAAAGTAGAAAAGCCCTAGCTAACATACTTGGTAACTGGTGAGAGATATATATATATGTATTCAAATGTTTCAGTTGGTTGCATCAGTTCAAATACAAATAGCTTGAGAATGAATCAGCCCTGTCATTAGCAGAAGAAATTAATCTTAATCACCTGTAGTTTCTTTTGTATTGTGTTAGGTGAGAACGAAGGAAATTCTGAGTTGCTATTTCTCAATACTCAAAGACTTAAGGAAAGCCCTGGCAAATTCTTCACTGTTTTCTTACTTGAGAAGTACACTGATAGTTGAGAACATGTTCTTTGCCCTGTTCGCCATTTTACTTCAAAATATCACCATAACATTTTATCTGAAATGACTGCAGTGACTCTTGTAGCATGAACAGTGACGGTGATAGGAAGGTCCCAATGGAGGGGTGAGCTTTTCATTCTTATGATCTTTTTACTGAGAAGCTACTGCCTTGTTGATGTAGTTTAGGTTTTGGTTTTGGTGTGGGTTTGTTTTGTTTTTTTTTTTCCCTGACTTTAAACTGCAGCCCCCAGCTACTTAAAGTAAAAGAAACAGTCATGGAAGAACTCCAAAGTTCCCATTAGGTGAAGGGCTAGTGGAGAGAAATGAGGCTTTTGAGAAAATGAGGTAAAAACAACTTGTATTTGCCTTGCAGACTAGAAATGCTAAGCTTAAAGTAGATGGGAAGATAGGGCAGGCAAATGTGAGTGCTGCAGCTTTACACCTGTAGCAGTGCAAGAATATCACTACTCCCCCTTGAGATAATTTGGATTATATTGGTTGGATTTTATGACAATGAGATAATACTCCTTAAGTAAACTACTTTTGTACACAGGCAACAGCAGGGTAGAAGTTGCAACCTACTTGGTTTTGCAAGGGCCAGCTTCAGTGAAGGGAGTAGTAGTATCCAGTTATGTGGGTTTTCTTTTTTTCCTCCAAGTTTTATTTTTGTGGCAGTTATATAGCAAAGATTCTGATGGGAATAATTATAATGTTTCTTTTTAGTAGAGCTCTATATTACATGTATATAACATCATGTTAGGAAAAGATGCTACATGATGCTCATCTGCTTTCTTCTGTAGAATAAGAAAAAACACAATTGTGGATGTCTTCTAGTTAAATTGGCAAGAGATACCACTTCCTAATCAATATGGAATATGACTGTGGAAAGTGAGGCTGGATTAGTCCCAGCAAACTGATTTTGTGAAATGTAATTTTAAAGTAACCTGTGTATGAATTAATTTCTTTCTGCCCTCAATGATGTGCCAAAGCTGTCTCGGCACAAGCACTTAGCCAAAGATCACTCTCCAGACCTGTATTCTCTGGAACTGGCTGGTTTGGAAGAGGTTGGAAAACATTACGGGGAAGACTCTCAGCAGTTCAAGGATGCTTCTCAAATTCTTGTAGACTCTTTGCAAAAGGTACAGTTTCTACTTAATTAACAAAACTCACAGGAATACTAAGAAATAATCTTTTGTGTTAACTATAAGAGAGTTAGTTGGTTTGACTGTCTTCTGCTTTGAATTGTCACTTCATTAGTGATGGCTTAACTGATGCTTGTTTTTGTTGTTTGGCTTTTAAAATGTAGTTGTTCCATTATAAAATTGAATGTTACAATTTGTCACTCTGGAAAGTATTGATATGATTCTACAATGTGTTAGATATTTTGTGTAAAGGAGTATGGATATATTGAAACTGCCTATCAGCATGATTCAATGTGTTTGTTTTTCCTAAATTGATATCTTGCATTTAAAACTGCCAGTAAGTTTTAAACTGCCAGTCTCTCAAAAACTGACTCTTGGAAATTTGGAAATATCTTTATCCCAGGGTACAGTGGTTAGTTTCCCCTTGCCCACAAAGTTGTACAAATGTGAATTTCCAAGAACCTAAAATAACTACTGTTCATCTATCAATAAACTCAAGAAAGTAATTCTTTATTGAGTCTTATATAATCATTAGATAAAATCTTAAAGGCCAGTCATTTTGGAGAGCTTCAAAAGCATGATGGAAAAGTGTTAAAAGCATGAATTTGCTCAGCAAAATAACTGTTTTCTTTAAACAATATTCTTTGGCCTCTTTGCAGTTAAGCAAATGTATTTAAATAATAGAAACATTGGGGTTTGGACCAGATTAAAATATTCAGGTTCATAATTTCCCATTGAAGGGCTGAGAACCTAAGTATTTTGATGAAACCGAGAGACGTACAATTGGAAACTACATGGTGATGAGCTATTTGTAAAAGGAACAAAAGAATGAGTTTCAGCCCAGAAAGCAGTCATAAGCTACAGTCTGCTGAACAGTGTTCAAAAGGTTCTAAAGAGATGTTGTAAACCAGGTGAAAGATGGCACTTTCTTAGTGAAATTCTAAAATAGTGTAAAGTTTTACAACTTTCCATAAGCTTCTTATTCCTGAAGCTGTCATCTTATGGTTTGGTGCGTCTTGCTAACAAAACTCTACTTAATTCCTGGCTACAGTACAGGTTTTAAATTAAATCACTTTTCCTTTCCAGTTTGCAGATGAGATGTTTAATCTGTATAGTGGGAATGCAGTAGTAGAAGTGGTGGCTGTAAAGGCATTTAATGCTCCCCTCACAAGAAAGAGTCGCTCCATTCTCCAGTCTTCAGAGGTAGTAGTGCATATGTATATATATATAATTTATAAGAAGTGATCCATCACGCCTTCACTTGAGAGTAACTTTTTTTAAAGGACTGACTATGATTTAGGCATGAGTGTGTTACCCGTCTTGATCTTCTTTTAATCATACAGTTATTTCGGTTGAATAGGGCCTCTGGAGATTGTCTAGTCCAACCTACTGCTCAAAGCAGGATAAATTTAGGAGTTAGATCAGGCTGCTCAGGTCCTTGTCCAGCCAAGTACTTGAAAAGTCCACGGCTGGAAGTCCCACAGCCTCTCTGGGCAGCTTGTACAAAGACAACCACTTCCACTGGGAAAACTTTTTCCCTTGTGTCATTAGGATTTGCATTTCTGCCATTTTCTCCCTGGTAAAGTAGTGCATGTGAGTCTTGCCTCCTGGGTCTTTTCTTTGACTTGCTGCCTACACTCCAGATGCAGTCCAGGATGCAGTTGCCTTGCATCATTGCAGGGGCATGCTGCTGACTCCACCTTGTCTACCAGGACCTCCAGGTCCCTCTCTGCAGAGCTGCTGCCCAGTTGGTCCCTCCCCAGCCTGTGCTGTCACGTGGGGTTATTCTGTCCCAGGTGCAGGGCTTTGCATTCGTCCTAACTCAATTTCATGAGGCTTCTGTCAGCTCATTCTTTTGGATTCCATTAATGCCAGTCACATAATCACTTTTGCATTTTGTGCCCTAGCACCAGAATTGTCTAGACAAAAACGTATCTCTCTTATTCACATTTCTCAGATTTTTAATGTACTCAGAACGTGTTTTGGATGCAAGCTAACTTTAAAGTAATACTTTTTTTTTTTTTTTTTAATTACAGAGCAAAACGGAAAATCCATATAACCTTGCCTATCCATATAACTACAACTACTCTGTAATCTTCAACATTATTCTCTGGATGATGATAGGTCTTGCTTTAGCTGTAATAGTGATCTCCTACAACCTCTGGAACATGGATCCTGGGTATGACAGCATTATTTATAGGATGACGAATCAGAAGATAAGAATGGATTGAACTGCACTGTATTTTGGCGCAAGGAAACGATGAAGAATAAGGTCTCCTTTAAACTGTATGGAAAACAAATATTCTGATATGGTTAATTGTGGATTTTTTTTTAAAGGTGTATTTATTTCTAAGGGTTTTTTTTTTTCTTCCCTCTCAAACCTATTTTAAATGTTAGTAGTAGCACCAGATGGGATTTAGAAATTGAAATTTGCTTGTTTAAAAAATAAAAAGCAATCTCCAAAGTAATTGTTATTAAAGTAATATCATTCCATTTTTTATCATGTAACATGAGTTTTTGAAATGCCCTGTACTGCCTGTGACTGTGTGCAAAACAGATAAATTGAAATTATGATAGCAACATGTTGTTTGAAACTTTTACACTGGAAGATTAGAAATTATAGCTAAATCGTTGTGTTGTATATTATGAACCAGTTGTAAATGTTTGATGTAAATATTTATAACGGCTATATGTAACTTCAGAGAGGATAGTAATTATTCTTTAGTAAAATACTAAATATAGAAATATTTCTACGAGACCACAATTCTAGTGGCACAAATGGCATTTCGATCTCATGTTGATGGCTCAGATGTGAGCTGTAGACAGAGGGATCCTTTACATAGAACTTCAATGATTTGGAGGTAAATAACACTAGTGTGGCTGGTCTGTACAGTGGAGAGTCTATAAATATTGAAGTAGCACCAGTCTGATCATGGTCTAACCTCACGTACAGTTGAAAGTTTCTATTATGATGCTTCATGTTCCTTCCATTTGTGTTGATGTTATTATTAAAAAAAAATATCAATTCTTTTTGATGATAAAAGTGGACCAACACTTGATTTAAATATACCTGAATTATAGTCCTGCTTCAACTATTCAATAAAACAAAGAACAGTTGTTCTCGAATGCATTTATTCTTTTGGGGTTCATAGGTGTGGATACTTCTACCCAGTAGAGGCTCAGCTGAATGGAGCAGGTGCTGGCAGCCTCCTGTATGTGACAGTGGGCCTAAGTCCTCAGTAACAGGTTAGTTTTAACTGTCTTTCAGAAGCATGTTGGAAGATTACCTTGTATGGATTAATTTTCCTAAACCAAATAGCAAGTGTAGTTTAAAAAAGTAGTTAATCTCCGACTCGAATCTCTTTTTAGAACTACCTACTTTTCAGGAACTCATTTGCCCTTCTGGTAAAAGGAATTCTTCCAGACTGCAGCAACATGAATGGAAACTCCTTTTTTTTAATTTTTTTTTATCTTGTTGTACTGTAATATGCTTAACTTTCTCTATTGTTAGGAGAAATTTTTATTCCACTTCGAGAAAGGATCTGCTCGTTGAATTAATTTGTCTCATTTATTGGGAATGTCAGATTTGAGGGGTTGAAATTGTTCGTGTCATGGAGATCCTGGACAGTGCTTCATGTTGAATTGAGTAACATGCTGCAGCTTTACCCAAGTCCAGGAAACTTAGTGTAGTATATGTTACAATCATTTGAAATTACCTTTAATTGCACTTAATCTGTGTGATTAAGATCAATAGATGGAAGAGTTGCATTGCCAGTTTCTCTGACTGGAGTGTGTAATCAAACTCTTGAACATTCTGTAATACATTTGCAGTGTTTTGATGATAATCAAACCCATTGGGTGAAGCTGTACAACTTTATTATGAAAACACTTAAAATAGAGCTCTAGCATTCTGTTTGATGGGCATGAACCGTATTTTTTTTAATTAAACTACTGTATGATGGTCTATACATTGGTTTAAATTTGACTGTTTTGAGACAGCTCCATAGGGAAGACAATACCCGAGAACTTCAGCAGGGAGCATGATCTAGGGTAAGAAATGGGGTAGTACATTAATGGTAGTGGAATCTTTCCAACTGAACTATGCCTTAAAAAAACTCTCTATGTGGCAGGAAGAAGACCGACCATTGTCAGATTGCAGACACCAGTTGCAGTGACAGGCTCACACACAAAGGTAAGGCAGGGGTAGATGGTGGGAGTATTGAGAAGCCTGTGTTGCTTCCAGCTGCCCTGGACATAAAGTGGTTGAAAAATACAGTAAGGATTCTGCTGGTCCTAAACCCTACTAAGAGGTTTAAAACATTAAAATACTCTTTAAAAAACAGTGCTACAATAGGTTCCCTGATACTTTAAATCACTTTTTGAAACTTCCAATTGCCCATTTACAGTTGTTAAGTCTTTTTATATCAATTCCCTTATTCCTTAAGGAGATGCTTAAGCTCCATTTCTGAGACTTGTTGCATGAACTTTCTGGTCAATTGCAACATCTTCGCTAGAAGGTGGAGCCATCACAAAATGTGCTGAGGTGATCCTGTCTACTGTTAGAAATGAGGAGCTCAGCTCTGCAGCAAGAGTGAAGCTGCCCTAATTCATTTAAAGTAAATTGAAAGCATTATTGTGACAGACATGCTCTGAAGAACCATGTGGAAGATCAAGAATTGGGGTAAGAACACACTAGACTGTGATCTGGGTACGCTGAGCACTGCAGGATTAGGAAGTTTGAGAAAGCTCACTCGCTTTTATCAGCAATAAGTAACTCAAATTGCAGCTTTGTAGAGAGCGAGTGTTTCAGCAAGGCCTTTTAAAGAGGGGGGGGGAGAAAAAAAAAAGCAGATAAAACATGTTGTACATCTGCTGTCTAGTACTGGGACTCCCAGTGCTTCCACGTGATGAGGCTCTGAAGTACGGGAAGCGAAGGGCCGATTGCCTGGTAATTAGTCATGCTATAGACTTCTTGGTGAGGATTGACTTCCACTTCCTACTGCTTGGTATTGAATTAACACATTCCTAGTTTGCTTAATTCAGAGGTTTGATCGGATGAATAATCCACTTCAGATTCTGGTGCAGAGTTTTACAGAAGCTAGTCGTTTAAAGTGTCTGTATAATTAGTTTTAAGTCTTTAACATCTGCGTGCCAGCTATATTGTAATCGCTCTGAAGTTGGCAGTATGGAGTCTGTTGAAGCACATGACCTGGTGTTGAGATGAACATCCTGTCAGCTCTCTTCCTCTGCTTGCTGCTGCTGTAGGCTTTAATTTTACTTTCTAAAATTGGTCTTAGACAGCTTTGAAGGGCAGATTTGTTTTCCCACTTCTGTTAGTGCCGCATTGGTTCGTTTGCGTGGCTGCAGGCCCCCAGCTCGTACTGGTGGTGGGTTTGAGCACTCCAGTGCGTGCTGTTTCTTAAATACCAGTTGCTTTGTGCAGCACAGGCTACTTTTTGAAACACTCCAAAGGCAACGTGCTTTAGTTTGAGCTCGACCTGCTATATTGTACAGCAGTAGTGGGCCTTAACTGCTAATCAAATGGGGAATTGCAATAGTGATCCCCGAGCCAGAAATAATCTTTTCATATTTAGAACTCAGTTAATTAGAATGAAAGTGCTGTCAACACCATTAGACCTGCTATTGGTCGTTCTCTTTATATTTTTGGTAAGATTAAATTTGAATTGTAGAAAGACTTATGTGATGTGGCAGAAATTGGAGGTTCTGCGTCCCGTGCTACTAGGAAAGCAATGAAACTGTTACGTGAAGGCCTGGGAAGGAAGACAACAGAAGCCCATGGTTTGTTTTTTTTTCCAAAGGGAAGTTATCAGTGTTCTTTTGAGGCACTCCCTGACAGGGAGAGGGATGTGAGGACGATGTACTCTGCATTGGGATCCCGTCTGCTTGAGGTGAGAGAATCATTGTGCAATATTCAGCAGCAAACATCTTTCATCTGGGCTGGGAAAGGCTTGGAAGGGTGCTGCCTGTAGGATTTAGGATAAAAACTACTACAGGGAGTGGTGCTCTGGTCACCAAAGAGAGTTTTTCTGTGGGGAGCTCAGCCTCTGGCAAAAAGGGCAAGATGTATCTATTCCTACAAAGCGCAGACATTTCTGGAAAGGGAGAGAGTTCTGAGTCAGAATTGAAGCCTGGACTTGATATTTAGATGGAAAAGAGAAAATAAACCATAACAGAAAGGGTTCTTTTAAGAGCCAGTATGCTGCTTTTCCTTGATAATTCCCCAGAGTCTAAACTTGGCAGAAGGGAGGTATAATCAAGGCTTTACCACCCGTCTCCGTGGCAGGCACGGAGAGCACAGAGTTCTCCCAGCCCCCGCAAGGGACAGGCAGGGGAGGCCTGAAGGGAGCTTCAGTGTGGAAACGTGATGTTTGAGTCTTAAAAAGGAAGTGGAAATGAAGAAGCCATGTTGAAATGCAAACATTGAGCAACCTTGCGAGTGACTTCTGGGATTAATCACTAAGGTCAGCCTTAGTGGAGGTCACAAGGACACTGTCAGAGCCTAGTAAGGAGAAAAGCATTTGTCTCGAAACGAAGCGAATCAAAACCCCCACAATAACTATAACCTCTGGAATCCTATTACAGTCTGGACTCCTGTTTATGACTATGGTGAAATGTGTTTTAGCTTTGAGCTAAAATTCACAAATATTCCCCTGAAAAAAAAAAAGATTTCTTGTTTTAGCAAGGGGCTGGGGCTGTCCTGCATTTTTTAGTTTTGGCTTCTGCATGCCCTGAACTACATTCTTAAGAGTTTCATCTTTGTAGACTCGGGAGAGGGGATCCACACAAGTATTGCAGGACAGAAAAGGAGACAGATCAAGGACGACGGAAACAAAACTACAGGATTTCAAATCCAGCAGAAGAAAAGAAACTGCAATAAATGAGGCACCCAGAGGTTTATTTCCTCAGACCAGTAACGTTCAGCCAATAATGCAAAGTGTTGCTGTGGAGGAACTACAGCTCCTTGCAAGGCACTAAACTATGAAGAGTTTCTGCAGCTCAGGGTGTGAAGGATGCAAGAGAAGTGAGTGAAAGCTGGCCACTGTAGCCAGAAGCTGTGTCCCTGCAGGAGCAGGGCTGGTCACTGGATCAGAGAGCAGAGACTCCAAGAGCTCCCTTTGTGCGGAGCTGGTGCAGCTGCTGCTGCCAAAGCCTCTCCAGGCGCTGCTTGTGACCACAGACCACAGCAGGTCTCTGAACTGGGACTGCTCCTGGGCAAGGTGTTGGTCTTGCTGTAAATGTCTGCAATCTCCTGCTCCAGTGACAAATTTGGGTCCTTCAACTTGAATTTTTTTTTTTTTTTCTGGGTGGAAGAAACATCTCCTATGATCAGTGGAGCACTAGCAGATGTTACAACACTTCTACTCCTTCTCAGGGATGTGTGCCCTGGCACAATGTGTGGCTGCTGTTCTCAGACTTGTGTAACACGTGTCCTGCCTGACCAACAATGAGGTACAGGGCACAGAAGGCCCAAGTGACCACAGTCCTCTCAAAACAACAGAGCAGAAGCTGAGTCTTTTTCTAGAATAGGTCAAAAAGGCATGCTAAACTGTGTCTGTACTCAAGAGTGGCCAAGGACAGCTTTTAGAATATAAATCCCATCCTTAAATAGGGACTGACTTACCTTCCCCGTGCGCTTTCAGAGTTTAAGGAGATTCTTCTGTTGCTGAAGAACAGCTTCCCACTAAAGGACTCTGGCAATCAAATTTAGTAATGCCATCAATGTCACCCAACATCACCAAAAATACATAGCTAAGTTCTTGGCAGGAATGCACATCATAAAATATTTAGAATGCTTCTTAAGGGAAACAAAATTTGTGGTGGCACCAAATGTTTTTGTAAGGCCAGTCAAATTACACTTTAATTATGTTCCAGTGCAGGGATTTCAGAAGACAAATTTACATGCCCTTAATCTAGAGAGCATATGCTTTTTCATTAGGCAACGGGGACAGAAGCAATATGGCTACGATAAATTCATAGCAATTTAGCTGGTAGCTTATAGCAAACACTGCAAGGTCATTGACTTGAAAGACTTCAATGCTGCCTACCTACTTACCTGCTCGACCCCCTTATTTTAAATGTCACAGTACCACGGGAATTGATTAAAAAAAAAAAAAAGTCTGTTGCAATACCTGTGTAATCAATTACAGCTTTCAGAACACAGCGGAGCTAAATGGGAGCTCTAACTACACCCTACGGTAGGTCATCAATTGAAATTTTGATTAATGTACAGCCTCAGCTAGGAAAGAAAAAAACCTTTCAAGTGATCAGACAGCTCTCAACTCCTAAGAATCTATTTCTGTCACTCTTAGCCTCTGCTGCAGCAAAAAAAGAAAAAAAAAAAAAGAGGAAACAAAATACATAAAACCAGATGTACCAATTATTTCCATTCGACTGATCATCTCAGATGTTTCAGAGCCCAGAGGAGGCAGCTGGACTCCACTGCCAGTGCTCCCCATAGCGGGGCTGCCACCTCCACAGCTGCTGGAGCACCTCTAACTGGGGGCAGCCGACCCCGAAAAAGTCATCATTGGCTTTGCAAACAGGTGAGTTGGTGTAACCTAAGCCTTGTCAGTGACTGTGCAGCTCTGCCCCTGGAGATCTTCAGGGAGGTGAGCCCTGGCTTGTTATCTATATGTACCCTTGGGAGCAGAGAGGCTCCATTTCATGGCTAAATGTGGTCTTATTTCCAAGGGAAATGCTGGTCTTTACAAATGAAAACCTGGAAGAAGAGATTTCCTCCTGCTATTTAAAAAGTGGAAATATTTTTACTTTCTTTCCATATTATAAAGGAGAATTAAAACAGAAAAAAAATAATTCTCAATAATTTGTAAAAAATGAGGATTTATAAACTCGGAACGCTCACAGGAATACACGCACCTGGAAAGATGTCCAGTAAAAACATCTGCAGGAAAACTGTGCCTGTAGCACATCCCTGTACAGCATCCCAAAGGTGATGCTGACTGCCAGAAGCTGGCTTTGATGGGGTTTATTTTTGGAGAAAAAACAAAATAAGCCTACCAAAAATAGGCACAAGTGAATCAGGAAAATAAGCTTGCCGGGGCACAAACGTCACAGTTAAAGCCTAATGGCCTCAGTGTCAACCTGCAGCACTTGTGGTCACTTTCATTTTGCTTTTGTCCCCAACTACTGCTTTTTTATCCAAGGGGGTGGAGGAGTCGGTACTAAAGGGAATACGGGGGGAGTCAGGCACAAAACTGAAAGCAACAATATCTCCTGATGGAGCCGTGTGTGGCCACCAGCCCCCCTCTGTCCTCTTTCCTGACATTCAGGGACTCCAGGGGCACGAGCTGCTGGTGCCCCACAGGGACCCCCACACTGCTGGGCACAGGCAGCCCCCAGCCCGCTGCCCCCTCTCCCTGCTTCCCCACAGCCCTGCCAGAAGCAGCTCGTCCCAACAGCAGCGGAAAGCCCGAGACTTTAGAAATTAGAAATTTCAGGGCAGCGCTCCCTCAAAGTCTGTCTGATTCCCTGGAATCTCAGGGCAGAGCTGGAGTCTCCAGTGCTCCCAGTGAGGAGCTAGCTGCTGGGACACGCTGCTCCAGCCCAGGAACCTCGCTGGGGAAAGCACCCTCTGACACATCACAGTAGGAGTGATCTCAGCCTCATGAGACTGACTTCCTTGTCTTGAAGGGACAGTCTAGATTTGAACATCACAACCAACCAGTCTGCATTTTAGTTCCTCCTCTGCTTCCCCCACCTCTCCTTTTTTTTTTTTTTCTTCTTTTAACCCAGAGTTTCCCAGGAGTTCATCCACACAGGAATTACCTTTATTTCTTCTTTCCATCCCAGACCTGATTCTTAACAAATTCCACAGCTGCTGGAATATTCAGATTGTTGGCAACGGTAAAAGTCATCCCCGGTTGCTACCATTTCCAGCACTGTGTAGGAGGCATTAGTTGCTGTAGCCTAAATTAACTATTTGGCAGAGGGAGGAAGAAACTAATCTTAAAACCCTAAAGTCTTTAAGCCTTATTGCCTGCCAAATTCCTTTATGAATTTCCTTCTAACACGCAACATAACCTTAGCTAGAAAATAAATACATCTATATTCTTACCTTCATTTTTTTTCCTCCTCAAGCTCTCCTCCGGTCTGTGTTTAAATTTGGTTTCTATTTTTCAAAGCATCATAGCCTCTGCACTCCTTCCCTTCCAGGAGTTCTTTATCATCTGCATCTCTTGCAAGTGCAGGAGCAGCACAAATAAGACAAACATATTCTAACGGAACGAGGTGTATTACCACACAAAGTGCCTCATTTTCCTGATATCCGATGTGTAAAGTGAACCTGTGTGTTATCTAGTCAGAAATAGATTTGATCTTGGACTCTCCCATGAGCTGCAAAAAGATAATAGCGGTTAAATTATTTTAAAAGCACAAGCTTCAAATCAGAGTCAGGATCTAGAAAAGACCAAGCTGCAGGAAACACCTGGAACAAACAGGTTACGGTGCTGGCAGGTTGTTTAACACCTTCCGGTGTTAAAAACCACCCAGGCTGTGACCGGCCAGCTTTGGGGACTTTGCCATCTTCCCTGTGAAAGCGGGGGCTCAGTGAGATGCAGGATGTTGATGTGAAAGACCCAGGTGTTTCCCAGCCCAGCGACGTCAGAGCAGCCTCACGACGACACCTCTTTGCTGCAGCCCGAACCCAGCACAGCTTCATTCATCGTCTCGCCTTGTAATTTACACCCAAAATCAAATGTACCGTTGCACTCGGAGCCCACCCCCCTCAACCAGAGACAGGGGGCAATCTCAGCTTCCCTTGCCCCATCTTCAGCTGTGTCTCCTGGCACCGGACCCAGGATGGCCTGAACCCTCCCCGGCAGCTCCCTCACCTGCCTGGGCACTCAGGGAAGGTGGGTGAAAGGAAAAAATCAGTTTGCAGCCCCTCAATCACGTTGTCCCGGGAAGCAGCGAGGCTGCCAGGGATGCCAGCTCCGAGGAATGCCCACTCAGACCTGGGAAACCTACGGCTGCCCTGAGAAACTCCCCCTACCAGGGCCATTCCCGGGAGCTCATGCCATACGTAGGTGTTGGGGGGCAGTGCTGGACCACATCTCCGTGCTCCGTGAGCATTCGGACACAGAGAGACAAAAAAAATTCTGCCACGTCCAACAGTGAAACACCGGAAGGATTTTGGTGATGAGAGTATGGGGAAAAGAAATAACTTTCCCTGTCAGAAACAAATTTATGAAGATAATCCGTGAAGCGAAACAAAGGTTCTGGGATTAATGTCTCTGAAATGCCAGATTTTTGGCAATGGAGCACTGATGGGGCGGGGGAGGGATGGAGGAAGGGGACCATGCACAGGGTGGGCACTCTCCCTCAAAGTGGAGAAGGAGGATAGAAGCAGAAACTCCCTCCAATACACAAATCTTGGTTTATGAAATGCTGAAAATATTCCCTCTGAAGCAGTGCTTCTGTGTCCTGACCCAGTGTACAGCAGAGCCAGATAATAAGTAATGATGATATATCAAATAGTTAAAGGAAAAAATGTTCATTTTCATTTTCTTATGGATTCAGGTATACCCCAGGTAACTAAGAGGTTAAAAGTACTCATATAAATTGAAAGCCTACTACAAATTTTGAGAAAAATATGTGAAACCAGAGAAAGCCAGGCTAGATGATGTTTTTCCCCCAAAAAATCAACACTTCATTTAAAAGAACTGTCATTATAAGAATTGCTGTTTAAAGCAACAACAGGGAAAAAAAAACAACAAAAAATACCCCACTTGCTAAAGGTAAAATTAGATTTGTTCTATCAAATCATCTGTGACGACAGAAGAGTGGAGGAGGAGGAGGAAAAGCCACATTTGCTAAAAGCTTTATTTTAACTCCTCATCTCTGGAGGAAAACAACCAAGAGCGGCGCAGGGGGGAGGGCTGGAGGAAGCCGGAAGCCAGGCAATAGCAGAGACTGTCAAAATCAGAGTCTTATTTAGAGCAGGAAAACAGGGTTCTGACAGCACCCTTTTTCTAAGTGCAGATCCAAAATTAAAGGCCAGAAATTACCGACGTGGGCAGCGGTTCCCAAACAAACCCCAGCTAGTAGTTGCTTTTTGTTTCTAAAGCTCCCATGCCAGCTTCTGCCCGAGGACTTCAAGACAAAAGAATGAAATAGAGGTGTTACAGGAGGAAAAAAAGAAAAGAAAAAAGGAAAGGAAAGAGGAAAGGAAAGAGGAAAGGAAAGAGG
>BJBW01003577.1:0-25793 GCA_004320125.1 Scolopax mira
AAACACTAAAGTCACTGAGTTTTGAAAAGTGGCACTTAGAGTTTATAATAGCCAGTGAGAGAAGATAGTGTCTCATGCAATGATGAACCTTTTGCTCCCATGCTTGGAAATCAAAAACTGTGCTTGAGTTATCAGAACACTGGCTTTATTTAGTAAAATAGTTCACATGCTACTTTGGTTAGGCAATAATTTCGTTTTAAGGTAAGAAAATTCCTCGAAAATTCTTATCCCAAGAACTATATTCTCAACTAGATTTTTACAAAATAATTACAAAAGATTAAACGTGCAAGCCATAATAGTGTGAGCATGCTCTTGCATGAGTAGGTGTCTTCAGAAAAAACCAAGAGATGTGTTCTCCAGGGTGAGCTTCGGTAAGACAGACGTTTGCAATCTTTTAAATTTCATGCACATCACCTGCAGCCACATATCCCGTATGACACCCACTTGAAACACACCCCTGCCACGGACCAACACATGCAGAAGATGAACTGACACAGGCATGAAGGACTTCTCTCTGATTTTTCTGCTAGTAAGGACTACAGAGCTGGGCCCTATGTGTAAAGATAATGAAATGGGCGATTACACCATTTTTTCAAGTAAAGTGGTACCCACACAACAGTTATATCAAATAAATTGCTAAAAATTACCACAAATGCAAAAGGAGATTGAATTATGGTTGCCACGGAAACTGTAACATGCAGCTTCCTAACTTGATGTGTGCAAAATTTCAGCTTTAATATCACACTGATACACATTTTTGCTTTTGTTTACACTTGAATAGGTGAAGATGGAGTTTGTGTGTAATAACATTCATTCAAGTTATCCTTCTCTGGTATGCCATTTAGTATTTTTTGTTAGTTGCAGTGTACATGTTGAGGTTTATAGATGCTTCACCATATAAATACTGCAGAGAAATATTAAATGTTCTGAGGTGTGTTTCTTAAAAAGGAAGATGATTTACCTGCAAAATGTATTTTATAGAAGGGCCAGCGGATTTTATGGACATACAGAAAAGTACCTCTTATGGAAAAAAAAGATCTTGAAAAAAGCCAAATAAAGAGGGTGAAATGCAGTTGCACAAATGCTTATAAACCTCAAGTTAGGCTGACTATCAAGTGTTGTCACTGGGATTTGCATGCAGTCAACGTAAAGTGACGTACACTTCCCCAGGTAGATAGCTATGGCATGTGAGCTATGAAAACCTATCAAAACCTTATGCAGATAATTCAAAGCTTGTTCGAATCATCTGTGTTACACTGCATTAAAATGGCCTGAAGTGGGGACCTGCCTTCCAGTACCTAAAGGAGAGATGTGGAGGGAGTCTATCAGGGACTGAAGTGATAGAACAAGGGGTAAAGGTTTTAAACTAAAAGAGCATAGATTTAGATTAGATATTAGGAAGAAATTCTTTGCTGTGAGGGTGGTGAGACACTGGAACATGTTGCCCAGGGAAGCTGTGGCTGCCCCATCCCTGGAGGGGTTCAAGGCCAGGCTGGATGGGGGTTTGATCAACCTGGTCTGGTGGGAGGTGTCCCTGCCCAGGGCAGGGGGGTTGGAACTGGATGATCTTTAAGGTCCCTTCCCACTTGAACTATTCTATAATTCTAATATTAATGCATTAGAAGATAACAAAATACTTAGGAACCATGACACAATATGAGATTCAATGTAATTATTGTTTTGAAGGATCTCAGGGGCTTGTGACTTGACATTAGGAAAGCAAAACATCTTTTGGTAGCAAAAAAAAATGAAGTAGATCTTGAGAGAATCATTAAAAATGTGGATGGAGAAGGTGGGGAACTATAAAATTATATTTATTTATGTGAGTGTATGTGCAAGCAGAGTACTGGAGCTCCCAGGACAAAGGTTGATAAATGATTCAAGCCTGGACTAGGGTTGTTTGAACCAGCAATTCCCAGTAGTGCTGTTCTAGTAGTAATGTTTTTATAAGATATAGTATAGACAAAGCACAGGCATTTTTAATCACTCTGTATGACCTTGGTATCAGCTATGTTACACAACAGTGCTCCAAAACGTGTCTAAGTATTGTCTATCTAACAGGCCTTAGTAGATCTGGCTTTACTGGACTTTCTTTCATTAGCAATCACGTGTCCAAGTAAGTCTCATAGTCAGTTGTCTCCTCAAGTAACATCTGGCATCTAAGAGCTGCTTTAACACCTGTCAAAGTTACCAAATGTTCTAAATATTCTAAACTCTTATCAATAGGATGACACCAAAGCTGCAAAAAGAAACCTCGGTTTTCACTTATACAAAATGTGAATGTGAAATATAATTTCATTAGGAAAAAGATTTTATTTTTTTCATTTTAGACCAAAATTTGAAAAACAGCAGCCTTGTTTGAGAACAATGAAACAATATTACCACAGGATTTTGGGAAATGTTCAGAGATCTTAGGTTTGGCTTAGGATTGTTGGGGATATTGTGAAGTTATTTTTATTCACCTCTATTTTATCATACTATAGTTGTATTTATGTAATATTTATCATTTCTTTATAGCTTTCAGTTTGCTGAAATGAGTTCAGGATAATTGTATCTTGGATTTTTTTTTCAGGGTCCTTGGTATAATGTATATGAAGTGTATTTAAATTCTAGCAGTTAATCTTCTGTGCCACAAAATTTTCTCTTTCCTACTAGGTTACAAATGTATATGACAAAGTATGACATTCAGAATGATATAGGGGTTACAAATTTTTTTTTGCAATATTAGCTCTATACTTTTGATTTGTAAAGTTGCGTTGCTAATTATTTTTAAATGCTTGGGTCTTTGTTATGCCAAAAAAAACAAAAAGGTATTTTCTCTGATAAACCTTTTGGTAAGGGAAGAAAAAGATGAGTTATAAGATTTCTTTAAATTTATTCCTGCATGTATTCAGATTTTTTTCTAGTTTGCATTTTCAGCAAACATTTGAAGCTAAAAAGTGGTTTTTTAAAAGACTGGCACAGCTGGTAGATGTATTTGTATGAAATGCAAAATTCTAGAACTTTGGTGACATTTAACCTAAATTACCATTTTGAAATTTTTGCAGTAGAGCTCTTTTAAACTATTTTTAAAGTGTCAGTTGACTGCAGTAATGGCATCTAGAACAGTGTGGAGTTTAAAGGAAACAGTTTGCAAATAAGAATTAGGCTATTAGTTGTTCAATTGTCTCTCTAATATTTTTAATAATGTCTGCAAATGAGTGTCAAGGAGATTATTTGATCCTGATTTTCAATGGCTGACTACATTTATAGTCAGAAGGTGATGGTGTCACCTGTAATTCCAAATAGCTCTAATTTATCTGTCTTGGCTCCTGGTAGGCAAAGGCTCAGTTGCCAAATAAATATATGTGATTACAAATACTCCCAAAGCTAATTCACACTTTTTTTTTTTTTTTTTAAAACCAGTAAAGTGAGCAGCAGCAAAGTTTTCTCCCAAATCTGTGAGGAATATGAGTAAAACTTGTAAGAAAAATCTTTAAAATATTTCCCTTTGCCCTGGAATGAGAGGCAGGAAGGATGCTGTTAGTTTGATTGCAGCCATTGAATAAAGCATCATGTTCGTTTCTCTTTCCTTGTTTTAATAAGATAGGCAAAAATACAAAGAACCACATAGAATCTACACTATATCACAGAAATCTGATCAGGTAGTAATCCTAAATCACTGCAGCTCCCTGAGTTTGCAGCTCCTCTGAGTCTGAACTACCTGTTTGCAGGCACCACCAGATTCTCAGCTATTGCTAGGAGTTGGAGACAAAACATCTAGGCCTCCTGGAAGTTTTGTGCCTTATTCAGCTCCTCCTTTCTCCTTATAAAAATATTTTCTCTCCTCCCTAGGATCTGTGTTAGTTTTCCTGTCTATTTGCAGCAAGTTCTGTAAAGCACTTGTGCAGCTGTTCGCTTCCACTGACTGAGTCTTGTCTTCTCTTTTCAGCTGAAGATTAGGATTGTTTGTGTTATGGTTTTCAGAAACGCACAAGTAATTTATAGTTAAGTACTGTATAGTTACTATCTTAAAAGAATTATTTTAGTGTTGAGTGGCAAGGAGAAAAATGTTCTTACTCCTAATTACCACAATTCCCCTTCTCCACAAGCTAGATGAAGCATTTCTGCTTTTGTGCTAAATTGGTACAAGAGGAGGGACTAAAAAGCAATTGAGGAATTTTGTCATAGTTTGAATCACTGTAACACAAAGCCATCACAATGACTTTCTGATTGTCTTCTGTGTACTCTCGTGTATAGGTTATGCAAGGAGGAATTATAACTGACACGGCAGTATGCATTTCCTGCTGTGTAGTAGCTCTGCCTATTCTGCTAATACTCCCATGAGAAACAGTGCCTGGTTCTGGGGCCTCATTTATTCCCCACAGTTTGAGGTATGTGTTCTTGAAAAAGGAAAGGTTGAAGAAACATCAGGTTCCTTTTTAAACTAATTTCACAGAAGCTCAATTAAATGGTGGTTTGATCTTATGCAGCACAAACATTATTTGCTTGGCAGAAGTAACAGTGGGACTTCAGGTTGAGTAGCACTTTCCTGCAGAGGTTTGGACACATTTCCTGGGCATGTCTACTGTGAAAGATTTGAGCTTTCATTTGCATTCTTACAAAAGACATTTACAGGCATTTCACTGAGAACTGTAGCTGTAAATGCCTAAAGGTCTCTCTTTAAGTGCTGATATCCTGTTGGATATAGGATGAAACTCCTAATAGGCATGTGTAGGCTATATGCCACATAAAGGGGCACAGATAGGTCTCATCCTCCTTTTAAATCCAGTGGTGGGTGTTTGTTCCAAGTGCCTATTCAAGTCAAAGCATGATTTTTACGATTGCTATGTGGAGTGCAGATCTTTTGAAAATTAACCCTTCAGTTCAGTTGATTAGAAAGTGAAATAGTTGCTGCGTGTCAGAATATTGGAAAAACTACTGTGAACTGCTGGTATGTACACGACATGCAGGCACACCTGCAAAGTTCAAAGAAAAGCAAAATGATTATGAGCTTCCAGTACATCTTTTTCAGCTTTTCTTAGTTCAGTTCACATACAATTCTTATGTTGATGTCATAAACTGAGCAGTTTGGTATGACATAATTCCAGTCTCTTTGAATTAGTGTTGGCAGTTAGATTACTATTATTGATAGAGCCTGCAGTCAGGGAACCATTAGGGTGTCATAAACTTAACAACCTCCTATGACATAATACTAATCTTTTAAATTTAGTTGTTACAGTTAGGTTGCATCCCAAGGGTCCCCACTCTAGTGCCTGGTGTGTGTATGAGCAGAGGATGCAAGTTTTCTAAGAACTGTTCAACTTCATATTTCTTGTAACATTTGATTAACAGTTACAGCAGCACATACAGCAGAAATATTTTCCATTTGCTGTTTTTAAGTAGATGATGACAAATAATATGAGAACATCTTTTCAAAAGCTTTCATAGTATAATTAAGAATGGATGAGTGATAAATGGATAAGCCAGGAATCAAACCAAACAGAAGTTAGGGTTTTGAAAAAAGTGTAGCTAAAACTTTTTAACAATGATCAGCTTACAGGTGATTGTGACTGTCTTCTTACAGCTACCTCCATATTTTGTCATTTAATGGATACAGACAAACTTAAATAAGAGGCTAAATATAGGACAGTTTTAATTTGCTTAATAATTCTATATTTTGAGACTGGTGAATGGGAATGGAAGGGTTTTAAGACAGGCATGCACAGTGGTCAGAGAATAAGGAAGTTCAGCAAATTCTTGTTTGTCATTGATATTCAGCATGTCATGGGAGCAGTAAATCAGGACTGTTGGCATGGGTGTGAAAGCTTATTCTCCAAAGGATGAACTTTTGATGTATTAGCTAGCTAAAACTGCAGAGAGGAGTTTGGCAGAATTCTTCAAAGGGACAAGATTTTAAAACTTTTTTTCAAATGACATCACAAAATCCTTGGACTCTTTGAGGTATAAAATATTTTAAACCCTTAGTCCCAGAGAAAGTCTCCACAGCAAGCCAAGCATTGCCTCTCCGTGTCTGAAAATGTCACTGCTTGCTGTAGTGTAGGCTTTAATTCAGCTTGGATGTACGTAAAACTCCCATGCTGATTTTGAACAGCAGGTTTGGAAAAACATTTCTCTGAGAGTTTTTAGAGTGTGTGGATTAAGGATAGTTACATACTTAGCTAAAGAGATAAAGAAACCAAACACCATATTGAAGCTCTTTTCTTTGAGAGCAACTGAGAGCTTTGTGACTGAGTTTGGAATCAGGACTTACACTTAGAAACAAGGAAGGAACAACATTACAATAAGGTAAGCCAGACAATGTATCATCAAAACCAGCCTATTCAGACAACTGGGCTCTAAAAACAGAAATCCAGGGCAGCACATATAGAATATGATTTTCTAAGGAACATTGTGTAAAACTTTAAAGTCGTAGTTAAGTCAAGTGAGATAGAAACACCCACTTGGAGCTAGTGCTATGAGGACAGTAGAAGGATACAGAACCGGGCAACCAGAAAAGCAGCAGGTATCAAAGCCAACAAGTAAACCACAGTGGACAGCAGTAGAGATATCAGCCCACCTAATGGCAGCCACCATGAGGCAAGCCATTTAAAACAACCACGAGAAGGAGCTGTTGCTTTCCAGTGACTTTTCTAAGGATGCTAAGAGTAGCCACAACTAAAGGAATTACATATTAAAGAATAAAAGGGTGTTGACTTTACAGATCTTTGCATATTTTCTCTTCCTCAGTAGCATGAAACAAAAATCAAGGAAATAAAATGTCTCCTACTGTGTTGTTCACCTGCTGCCTATTGGTGTTGCTCTCCTGCCGTCTTCTCCATCTGCTTTAAATTAATTTCTGAAATGTGCCCTCCTCAAAAATAAGTTCTTACTAATTTCATAAAGAACAAATTAAGAAATAGCAAGCACAGAGACATTTTGTTGAATTGCAAGCAATTAGAACACAATGGGAAAAGGAGCAAGGAAGAAAAATATACCAATTATGAATATTCTAAAAAACCCACAATCTGTAAGATCCTGAGTGTCATTTACAATTTTTAATCTGTCTTTTCCTTGGAAAACTGCTATTCTAATTAATGAATTTCTAATATTAATATATTTCTAATATCTAAATAACATTCTTATTAGTGGCTTTAGGATTTTACTTGATATAACTAAAACACTGTCTAAGAAAATAAATAGTAGTTGAGAAATGAGACGGTACATTAGTCATGAAGTAATTCATAAGAAAGAGTCAGCAACACTCTCACTTTTATTCACCTGCTTTGCATTTTACATGTTTTGTTTACCTGGGAATATAAAATCTAACCATGTCTGCTAATTGAAGCCTTCTCATTTTTAACCTTTATAGCTTTTATGCATGCATATTCCATTAGCACATGGGTAATTCTCTTCCCATTTCAAGTTTATGAATACCCAGTATATTTTTTTAATTCATTTCCTCACTCTTTATGGTAAGGAGTTTCTTCTGCTCACATTTCTTTACTTGAGTGGATATCGTACATTTCTTCCTGTAATTTTTGGTCATGATGGCTTATTGCTGCGGAAACACTGTGCTTCTATGGTCATGTAGGTTTCTTTTAAAAATAATACATTAAAATTACTGAAATAAGGGTATTTTTATAGGGTGAGTGTGGCCTCTAAGTTAAGAGAGCTTATCAATAACTAAGGGCAAGAAACTGTTTTCCTCAGTTTTACTCCTGCTTTATGTATCAGTACAGTTCAGCCAGAGTGGAATTGAATGTAAAGAGGATAATTGTAATTGAAGGGTAGATTGCATAGACTATGAAATTATTTTTTTAAGAACTGCAACCTTTTCCTCCGTAAGATGTAGTAGTAGCAGCATAGCTTTGAAATTAAGCATGATGAAATTTACACACCGTGTTAACCTTGCATAAAGGTTAGAAAGGAAAAAATTCTCCATGTAAAATGTGTTCTTAATTTTATCTTTGGGTATGCTGACTGAGGCTTTAGCCCAAGAGAGGGGAAGTACAGGAGGCTTTTACCAAATTCTGAATATCCCTGCATGTTGAGTGACTTGTGAGGTCTTGTCATTAGCTAACAGGGTGACCTTCAGCAGATCACTTAACTTTGGCCTTCTGTTTCCCCATCTGTTTAAATGATAGGCTATGCTTTCTCCATATTTTTCTTGCCATCCTCACTTGCTCTTTTCTGTAGTATTTTTAGATAATTGGCCAAAAAAAGCACAATTTTACTTATTTTATGTTTGGACATAATTAGGGCTACATTAGATTAGCCTGTTTTACTGGATAGAGTAATGCTCTACTTTCTGGACAAGAGACTATATCAACATGAACTTTTATAAAGGCCCACTAGACTTGTGGGCCTTCTTTCATTTTTTTTCTATTTCTGTAGAACTAAGGAAATATCCAGGAGTACTAGAATATCTTAAAATTTTAACAATCACTTTTACCAACTGTATGAAAGCATATTTTTGAGGTTGCTTATGCTGTCAGGTAACAAAAGACACTGAAGAAATTACAAATGAAACCCCCTGGTTTATCTTCTATATATTGTAAATTTAGAAGACCGAATCACAGAATCACCGAATGATATGGGGTAGGAGGTGACCCCTAGAGATCATCTAGTCCAACCCCCCTGCCAAAGCAGGTCCTCCTAGAGCAGGTTGTACAGGAATGTGTCCAGACGGATTTTGAACATTGCCAGAGACAGAGACTCCACCACCTCTCTGGGCAGCCTGTTCCAGGACTCTGCCACCCTCAAAGTGAAGAAGTTCCTCCTCATGTTTAGATGGAACTTCTTATGTACAAGTTTGTGCCTATTTCCTCTTGTTCTGTCGCTGGGCACCACTGAAAAAAAGACTGACCCCTTCCTCTTGACACCCACCCTTTAAATATTTCTAGGTGTTAATCAGATCCCCCTCAGCCTTCTCTTCTCCATAAGGCCCATCATCATCTTTGTGGTCCTCTGCTCTACTCTCTCCAGCAGCTCCCTGTCCTTCTTGAACCGGGGTGTCCAGAACTGGACACAGTACTCCAGATGGGCCTCACAGGGGTAGAGTAGAGGGGCAGGATGACCTCCCTTGACCTGCTGGTCACACTATTCCTGACGCACCCCAGACCGAAGAAAGTATTTCAATCACTCATACAACATCATACTGCAGAAAGGTCTTTGTTTAAGTTCAGTATTTCAAGAGGGATTTAGGTCTTCTAGAAGTCTACTACTTCCTACATTTGATGTAAGTATTTGAGCAGACCAAATGAAACCAACCAGTTTTCAGTGGTTAACTGAAATTCCTAGAGGGCAACATTTGAGTTTGTAGATGCCTCAAGATTTGGGGCTGGCAAATATGAACAAGCATTAGATTGGGTCCAGATTATAACCTTGAGCTGAGATGATCTGTCAGTCTGATAAAATGTTCTGCTTTGAATGTGCTGCTCTAATGTAAATGTCATGGTTTGCAATCCTACTTCTGCCTGGAAAGTCCACGCTCCAAGCTCCTGAAACAGTGATTTTATTACATGACTGCAAGGGAAAAAGCAGGTTACTTGAAGTCTTCTCTCATCTATGTTTTGTCTCATACTATATACTCCAGTAAAATACAAGACTTAACTTGCTGGCCATTGGCTACCTTGATTTATAGGTAGAGGATTGTATATAATGGAATACTAGCATTGCCTGTTTAAAAAATTGCCATTGTAACAAATAGTTTAGCATTCATATTTGGATCTCCCAATTTTCAGAGTCTCACTGCCAAAGGCCTTTCTTTACATTCTTTTCTGGACTAAATGTGGTGAGCAAAAGCCCTGGCTCTGCTGCTCAGTGCAATTAGGCTTATGCATGGACCACTTGCACAGACTGCAACTTACTGAGAAAAAATTGGCTTCATACTTCATTTGTGTCCAATGTATAATTCTTAATTTGTGTAGTTCATTGCATCTTTTACAAATTCTGGAAAAATTTACACATAAAAATAAATGGAATAAGTTAAAGTTGGAGAGACCTTTCAGGCTTTTAGTGCAGCTTTTCTGTAATCCTGCAGAGAGTTAATACACTCCCCTGAAAATGGAAGAACTTGCATGACTACTGTGTTATTAATCTTTCACAGAACTGTAGATCAATTTAGGTTGGAAAGGGCTGCTCAAGGTCATGTGGGCCACAGACCTACTCAAAACATGGTCTCAAAATGTCATTCCTAACAGCATTGTCCCACTGAGTTTTGAGTTGGTTTAAGGGATGCAGATTCCACAAACTCTCCAGAAACTTGGTTTAATTTTCAACAAATTTCATAATGGAAAAAATGTTTCCTAATACCTATGTGGAATTTTCTGTGTTTCAGTGTCTGTTTTCTCCCATCATTGCAGGGTGTAAAATTTTACAGGTGTAAAATTTTACAGGTGCACCCCTGTAAAAACCTGTCTCTGCCTTCTGTAGACTCTCCAATTAGGTAGCTGAAAACAGCAATAATATTTCCCATTAGCCTTTTCTTCTTAAAACTCAATAAACATAATTCTCTCAGCCTCTCTGTACATCTTGTACTGCACCCCATGAATCTCTTGGTGTCTCTCCACAGCATTTTTCTTTTATATTTATATTTGTCTTGTACCGGGGAGCCCAAACCTGCACATGGGACTCCACATTTGGTCCCTCAAGTACAGAATAGTACAGAACAATCACTTTCCTCAACTGTTGCCTGTACTATTACTAACACAGCCCAGAAGGTGGTTGGCTGCCTCTACTGGAGGTGATTCATATTCAGCTTGTTCCCCACAGGTTGCATGGAGTCACTCTGTCCCCAGTTTAGGACTCTGCACTTGTCCTTGTTGAACTGTGTTATTTTTCTGCTTTGCAAAGTGTATTTTCAAATAGAAATACATTTTTTTAAGTATATAATGATTTAAAATGCTTTAGGTTTTGTACAAATAGTACCTTCAGCATAATTTTGAATATATATAAACCTGCCTCTGCCTTATGTTCTTTTGTTGGTGCCTGTAGCAAGGCTCGCAGAATTTTTTATTTGTAAAAATTATGTTCGTAGAAGTGATAATTTTTAATAAAATATTTGGAGGTTTTTTGGGGTTTAAATCTACTATGTCTTTCTCAACACTGTATGAATTTGATTCAGCATTCAAGCTATTAGAGAAAAGATAACTCGGATGGGAATGCGTGGAATTTTACAGTTTCTAAAGAGAAGGAGATGCTTGGGCTCTTTTTCGTTTAACAATTTAAGGACATACATAAATGTCCTAGGCAATTGCTCTATGAAAGTTCTAATTCAAGTCCAATTTAAATGCTATAGAACAGAGTCACCAAAATCAAGTAATATTGATGCTTAAGTGCAATATAAATGAGGTGGAATTTGCACAGGCTGTACAGTGAATTGGAAGTACATTCAGATGGAATTTGCCTCACTTTGCTTGATGGTACTTGTGTAAGTTGATGGCAATCACTGTGGTTCCATTCATAATCACAGGTAGAAACAGGCATCTCCAGAGATGTCTAAGAAAGGTCAGACCAATTGCTTTCTGGAGGTGCCTATCTCAGTAGTGACTCTGCACAGCCAAAGGTTACATGCTGATTACCTGCTGAAATTAGTTGGGGTCAATCTCTCTCACACTAATTTTTGAAATCACCTGATTGTACATTTCAAATACTCATGTAGTGGAAGAACAGAAATTGTGGTTTGGTTTTTCTTTTTTTTTTTTTTGGCAGATTGCTCTTGCTTTGCACTTAAAGAGTTTAATTTACCCAGTTTCAAAATTAGGGCACTATTCTTCTGAGATACTCTGCTTATTATGTGGTCTGTGGGTAGGCTAGTACTAGCACTTCTCACTGCTAGGTGCATTTTAGGTGGATTTGTGTGTAAGAGTTAAATTGTACGGGATTAGGCAAAAAAACAGGAGGGGAAAAATTTCAGAAAGGATGGAACTGGAGCTAAATTCCAGGTGAAACGGGGAATTTCTTTCTTGTGGGTGAAATAATTATATTTATTATAAGAAAATGCAAGAATGAAGGTATAGTTAGGAACTGGCTTGCTAGAACACTCCATAATCCTGATGTGACAACAGCCAGTGAAAAAATATATTTAAGAGCTTGATTGTAGACATTTGCTTCTGATAGTCCATTTCTGAATCGGTTTTGTCTTGTATCATGACAAATTGATTTCAAAGACTCTCTTTGGTTTCAAATTTTTACATAGTCATTCAAAAAATTAGACCTGAGTTGTATTAGTAACGTTGTGCCTACTGTACTGTTGAATTTCTTCATACCTGTGATGCATGCAGTGATTGGCGTGACCAATGTACAAGCTTTAGTGTGGAATATATGAGTGATTAAGATTTCTCCTATGGATATTACCACTGGATCTTTAGTAACCCGGCAGAGCAGATTGAACTTCATTTTTAAATACTAGTCTAATTATCCCTACAGAGTAAATTGCATAGTATTTAGCTTGACTACTTTGAAAGCCTAAGATCTGAGGATGCTTTGCAGTGTTTTGAAATCTGTGTTTCCAGGGAGTTGAGTTATTTTAAACCAGATGCTTAACCACTAAATTGCATTCCTATCTCAACTTCTCACCTAGATAGGAATATCCCTAAAGACTATATTGAGACAAATGGCAATTACTGTTATACAACAGTTAGATAATGTTAATATGATACTATCTCACTAATCATAATTAAAAGCAGAGAAATATATCAATTGTAGTCTATGAATGGTCTCAGCCCTTAAAAAAATTAACTCATGCTGTGTTTTTGCAGTGAGGATTTCTATACCCTTACGTATACAACATGCCTTTCATCTCGGTAAGATGAAAGTCAAGCAATGGCAGAACAAGACATACCTATTTTAAATAAGGAAGTATAAAAGTATTACCATAAAGTGGTATTGGTAATTCCTTTGGCTATTGAGCAAGTAATCAAGCGTATAAATGTCCCGGCATTTGTTAACATCAATTTTGTTAACATTGAGATAGATCTGAGCTACTGAAACAAGAGTAAGCAGCATGACCAAAGAGAGTCTCCTGTCTCATTCACAGTTTTAAGTGTTGGGAAGTATTTTGGGGCTATTATTCACTGACTCTGGAATCAACAAGTAGAGACACAATGGATTTTTTTTTCTTTTGAAATACACTACAGAGAAATGGCATCTGTTTTCCTCAAGGCTCACATTCTTCTAATCCATCCTTAAGAGGAAATCAATACAGATTCTCTCAGAGGCTTTCAAGGCTGTCTCCCATGTCAGGTGGAAAACAACTTGTTTCAAGAATCTAGGGATGTTGAGAAACTTCAACAAGCTGTGGACTCGCCTTCTTTCTTATTAGGCTTACTGTTTTCAGACAAGTAAAAAAAAAAAAAGCCAAAAAGCCCTTCTGAAAGGTACTTGCTCCTTATTATAACTCACCTTCAGAAACTCTTTGCCTTCCCACCTGATCTTCAGTCAGCAAGCTAGATAAATCAATAACTGAAACAATGCCCTCCTGTTTCCCTTTGTTTTTAAAACACTCTGACTGGTATGAATTGTATGTTACAACAAGCCAAGAACTCACAAAGTAGTCTCTCTGTTCCTGTACAGCAAAGAGAGCTTAAAGATCTCTGAGTTGTTAATGATCATGGCCTAAAAATAGAAATCCCAGATGTTTTAAAATATGAAAAGTAAATGACAGAATTTATAGTAATTGAGTAATCATTTGCAACTCTGAAATAATTTTCTAACTCAACATTCCTGACCTAGTAATGAATAATGTTGTTATTTGCCCCTTAAGTCTTCAGGTCAAATAAATTCTGAGATTAGTCTTTTTTTTTTTTTTTTTTAGAGGAATCTAGTCTCAGAGACCAAGAACATTAAAATCTTAAACACTTAGTAATGCTTCAGGAAAAACCTTGACATGCAATCTAATTAAAGGTAATTCAACTTACATATGGCTGTGGTTTTCCTCGTCTGCAGGCTCTGGTTGCCTTTGTAATGTCCTTTTAAAAGAAGTGGAAAGACAAGATAAGAAAGGAGAGGTGTAGAAGGGGAAATGAACTGGAAGTACACAATAGCTAATAAGAGCTATTCTGCAATGTTATGTCTTCTGTAAATTTTTATATGAAATCTCAGGGAACCTTGAAAAGGAAAAGCTTTTATTGTTAAGGAGTTAATATTCTATTCAAGAGATATGCCTGTCTTGCTTTCATCTGAAAAAAAAATCCGTTACAGCTTCTGAATATACATTTCACTGCTTTTTGGATGACTGACTTTTATCTAAGCGCGGTGCTGTGAATGTCAGTAGAACGGTCATTATCATAGAGAACTGCAGTCAGTTTGAGGTCCAGTTCTGAGAAAGAACAAGACTAAAACACCAAAGTGAAATATGGTACTAGGAGGGCTGGACCTCACTCGGTAAGATTCACAAAGGAATTTTCAGGTTTTCGACAATGATCCTTACTCTAAATGAAGGATTCAGTCCTGCCTCCAGCATTAAAATTAGGTAGTAATGGTTTTGATCATGGCTGATAAAACAAAGCAACAGTGCTGAAAAGATTTTTCTGCCCCTGAGAGTTATGTCATTTTTACCTCTTAACTTCATGTAAGGTGCTTAAAAACATGTTCAGATGTGTGATCGCTTTGGGTTTTCTTCAGGATGGGTTGTTAATTTAAGATTGCTCATTAAATAAGTTTAAGCCGCTTAGAAGAGGATAATTTTGTTTCCAAATGCGTGTTTCCAAGTGTACCTTAAATTTTTATTTTATTCACAGTTGGCAAAACGTTCCATGTTTCTGGAGAACACTGCTCATCTGCCTTCCCAAGGCTGTGTGTGCCTATCAGGAAGCAATGCTTTCACAGGGCACTTCTGAGAATGTGTGCCCTATCTTGCTTTTGGAAAGGGACTGAAAATCTATCATCACAGATGGGATAGTGCTTCAAAATTTTGATTCTGAAGGAGAGACCATGTAATGGAGTAAAAGCTCTTTCCTTATGAAGGAGATGCTTAGAATTCTCACTGTGATATTAAATAAAGACCAATTGGCAAACAAGTAGTAGTAACAGAATTAGAACATAGATGTTAATTCTCTGCACTTTCAAACTAATCTTGAATTTCACATCAGAATTTCCTTTTCCTAAATCCTTGTGTTTCACATTACTTTTGTGGTATATTGGGATGCTACTATCTTCTTGTATTACTTCATTACACTGACATTTGCTTTGAGAAACCTCTGACTGTGTTAGTGAGACCCCAAACAATGTTAGGACCACCTTGTCATTAACTGACAACATGAAAAGGAGATTATGCTGAGAATCCATATTGTCCATTAAATTGGCAAAAATTTGCCAAATATGGTAGCTGAAGGAAGAGCTACGGATGTTTCTTTCCATGTTGTAGCAAATAATGAAATATTATTTTTTGCATGTTCTTTTTGAACATACAGCTATAACAAAACAACAGCTAAGTACACAGAAAGATGAATCAGTATTTATCTGACACAAAAAAGACCACCCAAAAGGCAAAAAACCCAAACTTGTTTTTCAAGTTAAGATGTTGAAGTGTAACAGGGAAGAAGCTGGTACTGGTGCATTTCCATTTACAATAACATGGTCAGAAAGGTAGGACTGGATAAGGGAACATGATGATGAAGCAAAAAGATGCAGTGGCAACAGTAGAATCATCATGGCTTAAAAAAAATAATAATAAACAAAAAGCTTTACATAAATGTTTCTTTTAAATTGTCATGAGAATCACTTACTGACAAGAAATCTCTCAGTTCTCTGCAACAGCACAAAAACATTCCCAAAGAACATATTCAGATCCAAATCATTTTTCATCCTTCAGGAAAAGCTGCATGGTTCTCTCTGGTTTATGTCCTCAACATTGCAGAATATATGTATTAAAAAGAAATTCAAGCTAGTAAAACCAAATCCAAAAGACCCAAACTTAACTTGTGCCTCTTAGTTCAATAAAAGATGTGCACATTTATTTTTCTCATACTGAATCTTACTAAAATCTGAAATGACTCAGTACTGAAAATTAACAGTTTAAAACTTGCTTTTATTTAGAATGAAAACAAAACAAACATTAACTAACACATAAAAACCAAGAAAACTATTTTAAATTTAAAATTTAGAATCTTCTGTAAAATAACATTGGTCTTCATTAGAGAGCTTTGTAATTGGCAATAAGACTGAAGTATTACAGGATACTAGCTAGCTTCTGCCTACAGTGCTTTTAGAAAATAATTTTATTATCTGCTGGTTTATGATGTTTCAGTTAAAGCACAGCTCTTGATGCCATGGTGGCATTTCACCGTCTTGAGAGCATTAAGATGCTTTGTGTAGTGATTCCTCGGGTGGCTTCCGATCTGTCTGTTTTCTTCTCTGAAGTTCTTTGCATTTGTGATAATATTCAGGTGCTTTGATTGATTCGTGAACAAACGCATCATTTAAATTTTGTTTTGGTGGAAAACAGAGCCTACTAATCTCATCAGCTAATCAAAGGCAGCTTGTGGCCCATTCAGATTTCTTGTTTAGGAAGTAGGTCAGAGGTGTTCAAATTTGGGTCCCTAAAATATGTTTTCTAAGTGAATGACTTGTTTTCACAAAGTGGTAGCACCTACTATTTAATGTTAGTATCACAAAAACTCAGTGCTTCCTCATGCATTTAGGTAATTGACTTTTGATCATGTACTTTGAAAATGCTGAAGTTGTCTAGAATACTGATGTATTTATAGTGTGCCTGGGAGACACATTAATATTCATTGTTACAGCTTCTTGTGCCATAGTAAAGGCGCTTACAGAGAATTGTACTGAAAGCAAATGTTTTTTATAATCTGCATAAAGGAATGTTTTGATAACTTTCATAACATCTCATAAATAAAGCTGAGCCATGTGAAAACAAGGTCATGTCCTTTTATTCCCTACTTATTTATGCTCTCCATGTATGATTGGCTTCTTTTTAGGGTTGAAAAGGAGGATTCATCAGACTAAGTGCAGATCTTAGTTTCTGAATCTTAGGTTCCCTTTAAAGTCACTAGAAAGAGTAGGTACTGCTTTTTAAATAAGCTTTAAATAAACCTCATTTTTATGTACAAAACAGCTGAGTGGCATAGTTTCTGTTTGTCTCCCTTGGCTTAAAAAAGAGTGTAGGATGACCAGCTTATATGTGCAAATCGATACTGGAGATGTATAATGACCAGCTTATATGTGGGGTTTGATACTATTGATGTCTAAACTAGGTCAGCTGAATTGCCCAAAGTTTCAAAATTTTGCCACGACCACCTGCTCTAATGAAGAATGTGTCAGAGCTCTCTGATGGTGTGGAGACCCACACAGGAGAGATTTTCAGGTGATTGTTCAAGACGTGTGACTGTGATTGGCGTCGGGCTGTCACGGCCCATGGCTGGATTTTATACAGACACAGGAGGAGATGGTGTACATCTCCCATGTATATGGGTGAGGCCATACTACTCTTTTGCTTATGCAAACTTGCTTGAATACACCCAGAGAATTTAGTACTAGGTTTTTGTTTGCTTGTTTAAGTGAACAGCAGTTGCTTTGAACACTAGAAAGAATTACAAAATTGTACATATTCAACCAAAAGTTTTAACACCTGCTTCAGCACAAAAATGGGTATATATTTTACACAGCATGTTTCTTTTTTTTTTTTTTTTTCTGAAACTGTGAAAAACAGATCTGTTTTAAAAGTTACAGGACGAATTTGATCATTTTACAAACTGGGACAGAATACAAAGAGGAATGCTTCTGTGCTAAGAAGACATTCATTAATCTTGTATGAGCAACAGGCACAAAATATTTGCTGCCTGAATTTCAAGAGAACATGAGGTCATTGATCAGTTCCTGATTCTCAGACTGTTAAATGTGAATGTGATTAGAAATTGTCTATCATTTTTTGACAGTAAGCAAGCTAGAGAATTAACTATGTTAAAAACTTTTACCAGAAGTTTTCATAGTCATGAACAAAATACACTATCCTACTAGCAATTTAACTATAAATATATTGACAGAACCTAATCTGTTTAATACCTTTAATGGTATTGATTTTACTGTAAACAAAATAATGCAATTTTAAATATAGCTTAATATCAACTTATTAGTATTTTAGCATTTACCTTTAGCAAAACCCAATAGATTTAATTGATCTATTTAATTGATCTAAAGCTATCATTTTGTCTGAAATTCTAATCTCTTTAAACACTGGAAAGAAAACCTACTCTTACCTAATTTCCTGATCCAAAAATCTGAGTATTTTCTGTAAAATGTAATCATGGTCTCTTTTGCGTTCACAGACAGCATCTTTAAAAGAACAAACAAACAAACAAACAATCAACAGTTCCTGGGCCTTTTCTGAAGGAAAATTTAAATTCTAATGCAATTAGATTAATACTGAAAAATAGTACTGAAATGATGTAAAATTGTGTTCTGTGCAGCACAGCTATCACACATTACTTTTGTGTAAAATTCCTCTTTATTTTTCCTCTGGGCTACCTGTACCTGTGTTTTCTAGACAGCAGGTAACTCAGACCAACTATTACCTGTGTATTAGTATCCAATACTGTCATCTCTTACTCATTTTTTGTGTACATACAAATACTGAGCTTTTTGGGTTATACCTCAGTTTATATCAGTCTCTCAATGGCTGGGAAAGCTGAAGCTCTAATGAATATTCGTGCTGCCTGAAGGAAATGGGTGTCTTCTTTATCTGGCTTTTTTTCCCATTGGCCCACCTCCTAAAACTGATCTCCCAGTCAGTGCAGCTAAAAGAGGCAGACAATACTTCCCTATCATTTCTCATTGCTCCTTTTCTGTCAAAATGTAGCAAGTTTCTGAGGTAAATCGCTGCTGATCAACTCCTTTCTTCTATCCCACCAAAACCAGAGAGTTGCCATTTTCTTCTCCTACCTGCCATCCTGGGAATAAATAGTCTGATGGAAACCACTGGCTTAAGGCCCTTTTATCTGCCTCCTGATGGAGGTCTGAGCAAAAAAGGTAGAAAGAGAGAGAATATGTCAGTGTGGCTGTCTTCCAAGCACCTGAGACAATGTGGTGAAGCTAGAGCTGGTTCTGATGATGGATTTGGCAGGGTTAAGAAAAAATTTGAGATCTACTGAGCAAAGTGACCACCGATCAGTAAATTGGTATCATATCATACTGGTATGACATGCTGTTTGCAGATACTGGAACTAGTTCACAATAGTGGTGGATTTTTAAAGCCCCTTGTTTTCAAAAACTACATTGCTACGTAGTATCTTCAACTTTAATAGAAAGTGTCATCCTCTATGGTTTTAGTGAAGAGCTTAAAAGATGATCTTTGGAAGCTCAATGAGGCTATTCAAAAAACCTGGTGTTATTTAAAACCCTGCAATTATTTCAAGCTAATTGTATGATTTTAGAAGTTTTAAGTCATTAGTCTTGAGTGCCAAAGGCTGTAAATACTGAAAAAGACCGATTTATCTGTTGAATGAAAATATGAATCCACATATGTGCTGAAGTAATTTGAACTTAGCTTCCATACAGATAAGATTTTCCTTTATATAGTCAAGGAAAATAGTGTTACAGAATCAAGCTTTTAACTGATAGGAAATAATTTGTAGTCGTGAGCAATAGAGAGTTCTTTAAGTGCTCCTCATGGTGATGCTTTCCTTTCCTATTAATTATATTTTGGACTGACGTCTGTGCTGTTGGCCTGTTGTCTGCTAGTGTTGATAATATTTGTATTTATGTACTGTTAGCCTTTGTAAAAGCAATAACCCTATCAGTTTTATTTGTGAAGATTCTAAGTGGCATTTTGTGTTTCTAACTCGGGCCTCAGAAGAGTTACCCATGATTTAAAAGCGATATTCAGGCTCCTAGGAGCTCTTTTCTTTCATCTACAGTTAAATACCCCTATGGAAAGAAAGCATTTAAAGATGTGCATTATTCACCTGGCCATTACTGAAGTGTCATGTTAATAAATTTTAACTATCAAAGTAAGGAGGTATTTTGTTAGTTTTTTTAGCTGTTCTTGCAAAATCCTGAATGTAATTTTTCTTATGATTATATACTGGAAATCCATAATGGCTATAGAACTTTTCATGCTACCATAAAGATACTGCTGATACTGTATTTCATCTGAACAGTGCATTAAGCATGGTTATTTATGAAGACATTACTAGCAAAGTTACAGCATAGAAAAATACTTATTTTTGTCACAAATTGGATAATTTTGGAAATTAAAGTAAAACAAGAATTTTATGACTCTGTTCAAAAAACTCTTTTATTATGAGGTACTTTATGAGGTAAAGCTTGGACCCCGCACTTGGAGCTGATATTCCTGATATAATCACTGCTGCTTACTTATTGGTGAGGAAAGATCCCTGCTAAACTAATTTCCTACTCTATTTCTTTTCAAGGTGAAAATCCTCTTGTTACACTACCTCATAGACTGAAGTGCCTCAATTACACTTAGTAATTGAAGTACATGTTTATGAAATTAATCTCAGTTCTGCAAACTGGGACCGATTATTTAAGCTCACAAACTGAAGAGAGGAAAAAAAACTATACACAGTCATGATGGGAAAGGCTTGAAAAACAGGGTTCCTGTTTACTTCCAATTGGATTGAGACTGTGCATGTGAGCCATTAAATTCTAGTGAAATCATCTACGTCTGCTAGAGTAGAAGAGCATTTGCCTGCTGAGGAGGACTAATTTCTTTCTGCTTTCCATTCTTTTCATCCTTTCCATGTCAAAACAAGTGAAACAGCCAAATGTATTTTTACTTCTTAAAAGAAAACTCTGTGTTTGTCATTGATCAGGTAGTCATAGATCATACGCAGGAAAGGGACTGTTTCTTATTACTTGATGGAGGTAAAATATTTATTCTTTGACACTCATTGAAGTGGTTATTGGCAAACATGAGCCGGGACATACTGCTTAACATCCAGCTATGTCTCAATTCCTTCAACAATTAAAAAGGTAAGCAGTATTTGCTCATCACCATGAACTTTTTGAAATTGGGAGAAAAAGCTCACTCTGTAAAAATCTACCTAGGGCTCTGATGTGGAATAGGAGTTTGCAGAGGGGAAGAGCCAGGACTCATTTGGACTTTGAAAGGTGGAGCTCTTCTTTGCTGATCTCACCATGCCTATTAGAAATACAATAGGATTAATGCGTGGTATTTGATAGAACTGTACATGAAATGTCACTTATTCATCTGCTGCTTTGCAATGTGAAAATCTAAGGTATTAAAGCATCGGGAATCTCTTGGTGCTACAGCAGGCTGTTTATCAGAGATTTGGATGCTGATTCACAAGCTCCTTTAAGATCACTTGGAAAATCTGGCAACTGCACTTTCACTTGCCCATTCAGATGTAATCTGTCAGTACTTATAATCAGAGGCTCGGCTATTCAAGAGGGCAAGAAAGGAAAAATAAAAATATACATCTACAGTAAAATAATATACTTGGAAGTCTGAGACCTGTTCTTACCCTCTAAAAGAAATTGAAGGGGATAAAAATAACAAAGAGGCTAGAGGGAGTGACAAAATATTTTGGAAAAAATAGGATTAATATTACAATACTTTCACCTTCATCAAGTTTCAGTGAAACAATTATATGTGGTTTCTTAAATACAACTTCAATATAGGAACACACCACCAAGGAAGAGATCTTTCCTTTGTTAAGTTTTCTTCAATGTCCTTCATAAGTGTAGCAACATCTTTCAATGTGGTTTAACACTGTTCTTCCTGCTGTGAAGGTTATCCAACATATCCAACATATTCTTCTTACAAATATTATCTTTTTGTGATTGTGGCATTTTCTCTATTGCTAAAAATACTATACCCGACTAGAATTAAGTACCATTGCTCAGGAAAATGGGAGATTTACTTCTGATAACATTGGTATTTAATAGGATATGTAAATGCTCACTGCAAAGTTTTGATTCCGACCATGCTGTGACCCACGCTCCTGAGTTGGATCAGGAGAGAGGTGAATGTCAGAAATAAGCTGAAACCAAGATCTTGGATGTAATTAAAATTCAGTGCCTAATGTAGGGAGACATAAACATGGCAGAAAATCCTAGGAGGAAGGGATTTAGCTTAAGCTGACGATGTCTAAGCATTAAGACAGTTAAATTAGAACTTTTAAATTACCTAAGTGCTGATGTGTCCCTGCAGAGATGTCTCTGAGTCATGTGTGCCACAAGTGGAAGGTGGGAGGATGGCACTCGCGTGATGCAGTGCCTGACACAGCTTGGGGGAAATTGCTTTCCAGCCTTACAGCTCACTGAAAGCAGTCTCCTCAAGAGTTAAAATAAAAAAATCTGTCTGTTCCTCAGCTATGATTTTCTCTTGTTCTGTACTGAAGACAACTAACTCCTCCTGGCCAAATCTAGGACAGCCCTGTACTGTGCTTTAACTCTACCTGCAGTAGGGAAAGACCTGGTTAGGTGGGAACAAATGGTAGTACTGGTGTGGAGAAGAAAAAGAAGAGATAGCAAAGCAAGGGTCTGAGGAGGAGAAGTTCTTCAGGATTATCAAGTGGCTTGCTTATTCCCTGTCCATGTTTTAAAGGAGAAGCTGAAATACCAATACATGAAAGTTCAGCCATTGTTTGATAATCAGATCATGGTTACCCTTTTTATCATCTTTCTTAGGTAATCTCTTCTTTATTACCAGTGCTGATTATAGACATATTTATTTATTTAATAGTCATGGTTTTGGTGCAGCATTGTGCAAGATGCAGTGATCTGAAACATTTGATGATTTCTAATTCTGAGGTAACTGCAACTCTTTGAAATCTTTATCACATTCCTAGGAACACTGCTAGGGTAATTATCTGATGATCATTTTCATGTTCATCAACAATTTTTTTCCTGAACCTGACCTGTGAGTGAAAACTGGGTTTTTTTTTCTTGTGCTCCTTATGTTTTGGTAACATTGAGACCAAGATTAATGGGGATGAACAATACCAAGTTATTTTTAAAAAGACTTACCATGCTAGTAGTATTGTCAGAAAAATACATGGTTTTGTTTTAAGGTGGTAGAAGCAGTATTGTATGCATCCTAATGGTTTTATAAGATAAGCTGGCAACATATCAGTGTCAGCCACTCTATGGGAAACGGAGGAACACTTGCAATATATCTGCATCTCCTTGAGATACAGATTCCTCCCTAAAAAAACGCTATTTGTGTACTTCTCATGTATTCTCTGTATTCATTTTTTCAAGAAGCAACATTTCTTTGGCTTGTTATGGGTTCTAATTTAAAGTGGTGTAAGAAAATCATATCTGGAACTCCATAAACAGTTTAAATTTTGAGAGCTTTGAAAGTTTTAAGAATTTATTATACAAAGATCTTCCATAAATCTAAAATATATAACAGCCGCATGCCTTCCTTCTGTAGATGACCTCTAGTGCACTAGTTAATGCAAAATTAAAAAAAATAGCGGGGGGGCGGAAGGTTCTGAGCTGCTCATCTGTGTATACCAGTCCTGAAATGAGATAAGCACCACAGTCAAAGATGCAAAAAAAGCAGCGAAAAGACAGCTGTGTTTATCTCATTTACACACAAGGAAGAGAAAGTGTATTTCGTAGAAGGAAAATTTTCAGCTCTTATCCACTACATTTTGTCCAGCTGTGTTGGAATTTTACAATCATTTAAGCTATCAAATGTGAAGCCTCTCTAAAATGCAGCAACTTTTCTATCAGGCATAGTGTGCAATGAAGATTTTGGCTATAGCTTGAGGTCAAAATATGTGATATTTTCATATCTATCTGGTTTTGCTGCCGATATAGGTTTCCACCAGATAATGCTGTAGCAATAAAATGCCTTTCTTCAGTGCTGTGATATTGCATGTGACTCTTGAGTTTTTGTATAGGAAATGATTTCATTTATTGCGTTATGATGAACTCAGACTGCTCAGTGCCGTACACAGCACAAAATAAAATTTGTCTTTGCCTCAAAGAACTTCTATCCTGAAGGCTGGGTTCTAGGGAGCCTGGAGTGGGGATGATCATCCCTTCTGTTGGATGTCTGATGCTGATGTGACCTCTGGACTACATAGACTTTTTTTTTAACCTAACAAAGCATTATTGCCACCAGCAAAAATGTGCATGTTAACCTCTTCCAAAAGCACTACAGCAGTACTTTTGCAGATCTGTAGGAAATCTTCAGTGTTCAAGTGCTCTTTTAGTCATGCTGAATTCCCAGAATACCAGGGCCAGAGGCTGCAAAAGGCAAGTGTTTCCCTCAGAGTATATTGGCAGCTCCCAGACTGGCCAGATGCACCAGGCATGAGCCCCCTGCAATCTGTTGCATATTTTTTCTCAGGTATTGAGTGTGCAGTTATTGGTGGGAGTCTTAGAGGCCCAGTATGTTCCTTTGTGGGCTTCCAATCTCTTGGGAGTTTTCTAGCAAATCCAGAAGGAAAACAGATGTCATCAGATCTACATTTTATCTTTTGGACAAATGTTAAGATAAAAAAAAGAATATGCTTGATCTTAGGGTAAAAACTGTTGAAATGACTACTCTAAATAGAGGTTGATATGGGAAAAAACAACCAACCTCCTGTGAACCTCCAAACCTTAAACATTAGCATAGCCTTTAACACCATAGTTCAGTTCTTTTTGTGTTTAGTCAATCAGCAAACTGTCAGGGTATTTATACAGCCCTTACAGCTGTAATACAATTTGTTAAGATGTCCACTGTGATAGATGTTCCTTTCAATGTACAGTACCCTGATCTGAAGCTTTTTGCTCTCTGCAGGCACCACTCAGTGTCAGCTCCATCCCAGGAGTTTCCTGAAATTCACAGCTTCATTATTCTGGCTCAGTATTTAAAACACTTCCCACCGGACTGTCAAAGTCCTAAGGTCCTTTAGGATGTGCTAGAAACAGCATTTTACCAGCTGCTAAACAAAAACTGAAGGGCTAGCCTGGTTCTTGACTATGAAGAAGGTATTTTCTAAATGAGTGAATGGTATGTTCCAATGGAAGCTGACCTGGCAGGGTTAAAGCATCACTGAATATCACCTTGTGAACAAATACTCTATTTCATGCAAACTATGTATTGTAAAAGTATGTAATGAATGGGGTTCATCTCTAGTCTCAGTGAGGCTGGTAAGTGATCACCGTGGAGATGATAGGTTGTAGAACAGACTGTCTCCAGCCCTGACTTGTTGACATTGTGAGGCAGTGAAGCAGAAATGTGACATCATTATAGCTCGGTATAGCCTTTGGATCAGTTTTGTCTAATACTAATTATGATAAGAGTCATAAAATTCTGCTTTACTAGATAGAATGGGGAAAATAATCCCTTTCTGAATATGTTCTCTGTGTTGTTCATTGATGTGACATTCAGTAACACCACTGATTTCTTCTGAGTAATGACAATTTAGGTCTTTTGCTGTTCTGCTGGAATCCAATATATAACCCACATCCTTCCTGAGGAGGACATTGAAAGTTCTTCATTCTCCTTTTAATATTAATTGTTTGTGTACTCTTTTTTCAGTGAGAAACAGCCTTGGGATCTTCACTTTTTGAAAGTGATGGCACAACACTACGTGTCTAAATTCTGAGGCTCTCCAGCAGGCTGTATCTTGCTAACAGCAGTCAGTGCTGTCTGGAAGGTTAAAGTCCCTATTAAAGTTTGGATGGGAGCCAGAATGACTTCCAGTCCATGGCAGAGACAACCACCTAATAATATTGTGTAACGGTGTGAGCCACCATCGTTAACAGATGGCACCATGTGGTACAACATCATGTGATTCAGTTGCTGTTTCTTGAGTTCTTCCACATAATAATGTAGCAAAATATTAAAAATTGACAGAAAAAAAAAA
>BJBW01003577.1:35631-62528 GCA_004320125.1 Scolopax mira
CCACTTCTCAGCAAGTAGGGACTCGGCATGTGTAGCTGTTGCTGTGGAAGACTTTTAATTTTCATTGCCTAGATCTACCAAGTAGCATAATTCCATGGAAGACTTTATGCTTTCACAGTAAATATATGGAGTGAGGTTTCTGGTAGAAAAGCTTGCGTAATGAAAATACCACCTAAATTTTTCATCAGCACTCTGCCATTAAATCTCTCAAAAGTTCACAGACAATGTAGGGCTTATAAACACTATTTGAGAATATTCATCTTAATGTCAGTGACATTTTCAGGAAAAAGTAGGCTGAAGTTGGAAGTACTTACTATCATAAGGCTGAGAGTACAGCGATTAGCACAGTATCCTGATATTTATGGAAAATGGATTGGGATTTTTCCAAATGGTTTGTCAGGGGCTTAGTGTTCCTCTTTATATCAGAGTGCAGTGATGTAGGGTGGAAGTTCATTAAGGTATAGGAATAGGAATCTAAAAGTATCTCAGATCAAGATTAATAGCATTTATGTTACATCATAACTTTCTTCTTTACTCCTTTTTCTCACTTTTCTCCTTTTTTCTTGCAAAACAATGAAGCAGACAACCTCTTCTCCCCAAAACAGCAGCAATCTGCATTTTAATTTGAACTCACAACAGGACACTGATAATGCTGTTTAAGTTTAGTCATAATCCATATGGAGTTGGCCCTGGTGTGTAGTTTTTTGCTAATGACACCAAAATAATTATTATTCAGTGACCTTTAAAGAAGAAAGCTGGGGTTTTTTTATCCTATCAAAGATGTTTATCTATATTTAACTGGTTTGAACACTCTCAGGCTCAATATTGTCTGTCCTATTATGTTAAATACAAGATAATTACTGTTTGATGTATTGAGACAGTGGAAGAAAGAATGTGTGGGATTAACTTCAATAAGTGTGTTTTATTTCTGTATGGTTGGTTGGTTTTTACAATTATTTATAATAAATTTGCATCATGCCCGAGAATTGCAAACATTCTTTAGTTACATTATGGAATGTGGAGGTGTATGCATAATTCAGATGGGCTAAAACACTAAGCATTGCCCAAATTGCTTGTGAAATATGACAGGAAAGATGTCTTAGGGGAACTGTAGGCAGTCATAGGAAAGGTTAATTTTGTGTGCTAACTGAAATTGCACTCACAATCTCTGGGTTCACTAGCAGTGCACGCATTATGCAACTCAATTCTAAGTGATAAAAATGTTGGTTGCTTGCTTACATTTCATAAATAAATGTACATGTAATACCTTTGGTACAGAATTATTACAAAGGTTACCAGGGTGGTTACTGTTGTTGCTGAGGCTTTACAACATGTTCTGTTTTAATTCTTTCACAATTTTCGGATGCATAGAACATTCTAAAACTTCTAGGTTTGTGTTAGATATGTTAAAGTATTTTCTTGTTTTGCAATTCTAAATGAAATATAGCAACTTTCATGAAATCTAAAGATGCATTCTTTTTTTCTTCTTTGCCAAGTATGATGCAATTCTAGCCTTCTTATTTTAAATGAGAGTTTCCATGTATTTTATTTTATTTTATTTTATTTTACGTTACTTATTTTATTATTCTTTATTTTACTTTTTAAGTCGAGAGAAATTTCAGCCTCTTTTTTTGTAGTCTTCAGAAGATGGGAACACTTATGGTGATCACTTTTGCAAATTGTCTTTTTCTTTTTGCTTGGGAGGTGATGCATTCTTTAGTACTGCTAGAAGCATCATAAAGATTAGCTTCTGTACTTACTGGACTGAGTTCATAGTCATAAAACCTGCTTCACTCTGTGTCCATGATCAGGTGGATTCCATAGTCTTTGTCACAGTCAATAGGTATTTTATCCTACTGCTAAAGTAACTTCATTGGTAATTCTCTACTTTTCCTGGGACAACTAAGTTTGAGAGCAATTTAACAATTTGAGGCCTTTTATTCATAAAACTTTTTAAATATAAGTATCATTCTAAGGCTATGTCTGTGAACAGTTTAAAGATGTTTAAAGAGACTCGTTATGACTTTGATAAAGTATTTAAGTAATAAATGCCTATTAAAAGGGAAAAAGCACGGTGTTTTGAGTTACATAATAAATTTCTTTCTAAAATGCAAAACCTTGACATAATAGGACTGAAGAGCTACATACGTAAATATTCAGATTTTAAATTTATGGGTGAACTTTCAAATGTGAATTCAAGATGCACATTTAACTTGCTGCTTACCTGTATTTATTATTCACAGAATCACAGAATCACCTAGGTTGGAAGGGACCTTTTAAGATCATCTAGTCCAACTAATTTCTAGAACAATATTCTAGTTTATGTGCATGATTGTGAGTTCTTAGGTGTATTTGAGAAAAACAGAATTTCACCTAAGTGATATGTTTGAATTATATAGGCAGATAGATATTGTTTATGTTGCATTTTCATTATGTTGCCAATACCTGTCTTGGGAGTAGTTAAATCTGTTAATGTGCTAAAATGTAAGAAAATAAATGAAGTATGTGTTTAAATGCAGTTGTGCATTGTGTGTGTATAAATATTTCTTAATAAGCAGAAACCATTTCATTAGCATGTCTCTTTTCTCTTGTTAAATAAATGTAAACAGAAAGGAGCATCTCCTAAAGGGCGTTTGCACACAGATTTTTATCTCATGCCTTCAAAACACAAAAGGTGCAGGGCTGTATATTGTAGTTTCTGTTCTTCTGGGATACAGAGATACAGATTCTTAATGTAAGGATAATAATCTCAGCAATAACTAAGCAAAAACCAAAGAAGAAAAGATCTTTTTTTTTCTTTTTTTTTTTTTTCTTTACATTCTAAAATAGTTCAATTTATTTTACACAGTATCTTAAAACTATAATGGTGGAAGATACGTGTCAGCCATAGTTCTTCTTTAGGTCTTGTTGTGAACTGCTGTGTTTGCCTGCTCTAAGGACAACATTAACTGTGAGCTTTAAAAACAAAGAACTTGTCTTTGTGTCATTTCTTGTTCTTTTCCTGTGTGCAAGGAAATTTCCTAGTGTGTGAGGAAATGAGGGATTTACCCCACCAAAAAAAAACCAAACCAGCTCATGACTTCTGCTCCTGAATGTGAACTAATATATGCAATCAGGAATATATATTTCTTCTGATTTGGACTAAACTGCCAATATAAATGCACCTGTACTTGACCAGAACCACAGAGCTGTTCCAAGGATGGGAGCTGGTGAAGCCTGGGAGAGAGACCACCTGGACTATGAGTGTTTTGGTTTGCTTTGAGGAGATCATACATGAGCAAGAGCCTCCAGGGGCATGAATGCCTGCTTTATGGAGGACTGATGTGAAGCAATTTTGAAAAGGGGAAAGGATGAGTACTTTTCTCAAAGAGAAATCAACGTGTACTTTTTTCATGCAGGCCTGTGAGAAAGTCTTAAGTTAAATTCATGTCTTTATCAAAGAAGAGATTTGAGATTTCTTGATAGAATGATCAAAAAGTATCTATGTGGAGAAAAGATCTGTGGTTCAATAGATTGCCCTTTAGAGGAAGGAAAATGACGTGAAGGATTACAGTGATTTAAAATGGAGGCTAAGAAGTGTGGACAGAGATACATGTAGGGTTGGGTTTTTTATCACTTCTGAACTTTTTTAAAGTCACAGGTAGACTAAGCATAGGAAAAGCACGTGATGAGTAGATTTGTCTTTGCAATCAACTTTCTCAAAGACACTGCAGCTAAGAACATCTGGCTGTGGGCTGACATTAGCAGGTGAACTGTAGATAAAAGGGGAGATTGGATGGCAGTGATACCTTCTGGCTTTAAAATTCATGAATATGTACATAGTTCATATAGTTGAAATTGTAAGAATTTTTTTTTCCCTATGACTGAATTCCTTCCTATATTAAAAAGCCAAGACCAAGACCATATCATCATCAAATTCTTTTTAAGCACAGAAGAGGCTAAACAACTGGCCAACTCAGTAAATGGATCGAAAGATTTATATCTGTCTAGCAGTACTCACCACCATTCACACTATAGAAACCTGGCTACGTCAACATTTATAAATTTACATCAATTTCAGAAAGAGTAAAGTTTTAAACAGGTTTTTTATCCAGTGTTTTCTAGCAAGTAGAAAAGTTTATTAAGCTAGCAGTGAACAAGCAACCATTAACTTTACTATGTGAGCAGAGATGCATACTTTAAAACTATTTAAAGTGAGTCATTAATTCTAGGATCCCAGTTATCTACTGGCACCCCTGTGTGCTTCCTCTTCCTGGGACACTCACATGGACAGAAAGCTTCATTAAAATAAACTTCCCTGATAAGTGCTCTGCCTCTGTTCTCCTTGATAACACATTTTGATGTTATATCATCTATAGTTTCTGTTGCCCTTATGGATTTCTGTTGTTCAGCAGGATGTGTCATCCTATCTCCTCCATATCATCGCAGTGTTTCTGTTATCTTGTACTTGAGATTTTTCACCAACGTGGTAAGGGATAATGCTATTACCTTGATGGAAGCCTGGTCACATAATAAATTGTATCAGTGGGGAAAAATATATGACAAAAGTTAGAAAAAGCCTATTTAAATCTAGGCCATCACTGCCACATATGCCTTGTTTAGCTTACCTGCAGTATTCCTTGCTTTATGAATGGGAACTTGAGCTGTCCATTTTATAGAATCTCAATGAGCATTATAACTGATGGATTTTAAGATCTTATTTCGGAAGTATCGAATTATCTGTCCTATCCATATTTACACTTCCTTTTCTGCAGCGTGGCAAAAATAACTAGACATTACAGTCATTTCTACAGTGATCCTGTATGTAGAGTCTTTGTCCAGAAAACCTGTTCTGCTCCATATTTTCTTAAATTATTTTCTGAGGGGATTTTTTCTTCCTCTGCTGCATCTGATGGGCATAGCTAAGAAGTATGGCTATTGCTCCCACAGCTCTTCAAGAAAATGGGAAAATGACAGTGTTTCTATTTCGGCTTTTCATGGTTTGATGTTTAATTGCAATATTCCATTTAGCTCTGATTCTGTTACTTCTCATTCTTTCCAATTTTATATTAATAGACTGCTGTTCAGTTGTGATGAAGCAATATTTAAACCCTTTATGCTATTTGTTGAGTAAGTATGAATGCAAAAATAAACTCTTGACTTTGAAGGTCAGATTTCACCTCCCAGTTAAAAGACTGGGAAGTATTTGGAAGACAGGCAAATATGCATTTAAGGATTATGTCTTTCTGTAATCTTGATGTTTCCTAAAGCTGTGTATTATCATAGTATGTGAACGTACCTACACGTATCCAGAGGCAGCTTCTTTTGTTTTTCACCATGCCTCCCCGTACTGCTGGAAGTAAGGATTTTTGGGGATATAGGCAACAAAAACTTAGAAACAGAGACTAGTATTCACAAGGTAAATGTCATTTAAAGGGGAATAACTTTTTCACAAGAGGTTTATGAATAATTTCTTGAAGATTTTGAGTATGCTTAATCTGCCTTGACAGATTGTTCTAAGACTCCCTTGCTCCTCTGTTTTGTCATTACTATATTTCCATTGTTAAATGGAAATAGAGTTGCTGTTATAATTCATAGGTCCTAACTAGACTTTTGAGTGAGATGACATTCGATGGGTTTCCTGCTTTCATTTTTGGGTCAAAATTCTCTGATCCAGAAGCTGACAAAGCAGATTGTAAAGAGAGCTGTCAGTGGCCTAAGCAGAGGAAGACACAGGCAAGAGCAGAATGTTGATGAAACTTGTGTTTCACCTTTGTGGTCAGTTTTAGGTACAATAACCCTGAAGGCAATAAGTGAAGTAAGGAAACAATTTTATTTATACAAGAACAGAGCTTCCTGTTGAAACGGATGTGATGGATTGTTTAGACTGTTTTCAATAATGATTAACAGCAACTAACATATTAGGAATTTTTACATTTTTCAAATGGAAGGATAATGCTAGACATAAAAGTTAATAATGAGATGAACACAGGTTAATTTGAGTTAGTAAAACCATGCATCTCAAAACATTTCTTGAAAGGAAACTTAATGTTAAAGCAGTTTGCTGTCATTTGTATTGTTATGTATGCACTTAATATTTTTCTAAAAGTAAATCCAAAGAAATCCCTAAACTTCTTTATATATTATTCTACTGATAACTCTGGTAGTTAAATGGTGTCCTTAAGAGACTTTCCCTTCTCTAGCATTTGGAGAAAAGTTTGCAGAACTTCTCCTTCATACAACTGATGACACTTCAAATCTCAGCCTGAACCTGAGGAATGGCAATCTGAGTTCTAAGCTCTCAGGATGGAACTCCATCCTTTCTTATCTGCAAAGGCAAGGGGAAGTGCCTGTCTGTACCTTGGCATCTAGTAAATGACAACTTGGTTCTTCTTTTAGTGAGAGAGGAATAGGAGAATTCTCTGGCTTCTTCATATAAACTCCTCTGGCATGTCCAACTCTGCAATAGCTAAGAGCATCAGGCAATGGCAGAAAATGAAGGATAGATGCTGCTTTCATGTTGAATTCCAGGAATTAAGGCATAAAACCATATACCTCCAGAAATATAAATACTTCTTACATTCTTGCTGATGATAACAAGCTAGTGAGTAAGCATGAAAAATTGACTTTTTCAGCATCTGTTTAAATGCTTGCAGTATTGTGCAATTCTAACTGCCTACTTTGTGCAGACACCTGCACAAATGTGTAGCCATTTAAAAATATATGATTGCTTGCATAACTACAGGCGATAGATTATATCTCCTAGATTTGTTATCTTAGGTTCTGCTTCTTTAGTTACTTCATTAACTTCCTACAATCTAGTTTAAAACCATTGAGGTTTTTCTGAAGATATTTTTGTCTTTACTGGCTTTTTATGTTAATGTTTTTGTTGTTTATGATGCTGTTATTAACTTGAGCTTTGCCAGGAATGTATATCTTTGACAGGGAATACACAAAATGTTTTCAGGACAGATAAGTTTGTTGAATTCTCCTAAGTGTATCATGAAGACAGGGCTGTTATGCAAACATACCTCAAAACTCTCCATGGAAATTTTGCTTTGGAAGAAGATCATAGCACAAAAGCTTTAAGATTTTTAAAAGAAGAACTCATTTTGTGGCACTGCTATTCTATGGCAAGATGTCGTATATTATCATAGGATCATGGGATTGTATAATCATAGAATGATTAGAGTTGGAAGGGACTTTAAAGATCTTCTAGTTCCAACCCTGCCATGGGCAGGGACACCTAAACTATGTGCCCCATCCAGCCTGTCCTTGACTACTTCCAGGGATGGAGTGTCCACAGCTTCTCTGGGCAACCTGTTCCAGTGTCTCACCACCCTTACAGTTAAGAATTCCTTCCTAATATTTAATATAAATCTATCCTATTATCCAATATAAATCTTTCAGTTTAAAGCCATTATCCCTTGTCCTGTCACTACTTGCCCTTGTAAAAAGTCCCTTTCCAGCTTTCTTGTAGGCTCCCTTTATGTACTGCGAGGCTGCTTTATGGTCTTCCTGGAGCCTTCTCTTCTCCAGGCTGAACAACTCCAACTCTCTCAGCTTGCCCTCATAGGAGGTGCTCCATCCCTCTGAGCATTTTTGTGACCCTCCTCTGGATCCACTCCAACAGGTCAATGTCTTTCCTGTGTTGAGGGCTCTAGAGCTGGGTGCCGTGCTCCACGTGGTGGAGTGTGTCACCAGAGCAGAGCAGAGAGGCAGAGTCCCCCACCTTGACCTGCTGGCTACGCTTCTTTTGATGCAGCCCAAGATGCTTTTGGCTTTCTGGGCTGCAGGCACACATTGCCAGCTCATGTTGAGCTTCTCATCAACCAACTTAAATATCTCTGGAATATATTGCTGATCTTTGTTTACAAGGGATTCCTTCTATCTCCAAAAGCAGGCATTCAATTTGTAATGCCAGTTTTTAATTCCTGCTGTTAGTGACTACATTGTGAGAGATAATTACATGGTGTGGAATTGGTACAGAAGTGTGTTTACAGCAGCAACCTTCTCATTGTTTTGAATAGTGATAATTTATAATGAAATATTTTAATACGGTGTTTACTGATACTGCTAAGATACCTCTAAGATTATTCAGTTATTTTGCAATCCACCAAAAATAGTTCTAGGAGGAACATAACAGATGTTACCACGTAAGACTACACTAAGGAAAAACATTCACGAAAAGGGGGATGTGTGCTCTCAACTGCCTGGGAACTCTGTTGTGCTGAAGTGAATACCAAAAGTGGGTTTGGCCAGGGATTATTTCCTATCATTTTCTTACATTTTATCAACGTTCCTATATCCAGAGGCAGTTGTCATGTTTTAAGCATTAAATAATCTTGCAGCAAAGACAGGATGCTTCATAAGAATGTGATCTTCTCCTATCCAATGAACCGGAGGGTAAGAGTACTAATGTGCAGAAACTCTCAAACTAGTGAACTTTTTAAAATTTTTATTATTTATTTTTAATAATAAACAAGGTAATCACTGCAATTCTTTTCCCAGGAAATCGTTTGTGGTTATGGGACTGTGACATTTTCTCCTGCTCTATGGTCCAAAATAATTATTTTTTTCTATGTTAAAACTGCCCTTACATTCTGAAAAAGGCATCACGGTGGTGAGGGAATGGCTGAACATGGCAAACCAGTCTCGAGGGTGACTTGCTCATCTTAGCCACCAACAAGAAAGGAAATAGCCTTAGCCATTGGAAATCACCTTCCTCTCCAATCGTTAGCTCTTCTATTTTCTTAAGTATGCTTATTTTTGCTTCTGTGTGAGATTTAATAAATATTGCAGTGCTCAATTTTAAAGCTACTTTTCTTTCAGGCTTCCTGAATTTTTCACTTACCTTTCTGATCATTCAGCTGAACTACTTATTTAACTTTCTTGTGAGTGGTTCATGTTTGGAAAAACAATTCGTACTTGTACAGTTCAAGACCTGGTAAATACTTAGTGCTTTGAAGATGCAATTGTATTCATCACATAAGAAACAAAAGGTTGTCCCAGGACCTGCATCCTTTCAGCTAAACCTAGGTGCTCAGTCACAGCTGAGCAAAACTAAGAATGAGTTTTGCTAAGACTAAGAGGAAATATCTTGGGGAAAACTGAGTCAAATGAGTAAACCTCATTAAATCTTGGCCCTGTCTGATTCTTTGGAATTGAGCCTATGGACATTCTTTCTCCAAACGTACTTTGAAGCCATGGAGGCCTAATGAGACATAGAACTCCTGTGAGTTAGCTGGCTTTCTGCCTGGAAATTAACCCCATGGATTCAACCCTCCCAGAAGCTAAGGAAAAATTTCAGGACCCACTTGGGTCTGTAGATGTTGTCAAACCATCCCCTTTGAGGGATTCAGTAACACAGACCAAATTGTGATTCTTATCCTTCTTGCTGTAGAAACAGCCAAACCAACTCTCTGAGTCTCAATTTTATCATTTATTTTCTTCATAATAAACATATTGCCTACCTACATTTTTTCAGTCCTGTGAGAACTCTTTAGCTAATATTTATACAGGTTTTGGAAGTATAGAATGTTCTCTAAATACCCTTTCTAAGGGTATATAATATCTAAAATAATTTCAACTGTCTGAATTGCTAATTATGAGCTGTATTCTGACCATTTCTGTTTCTTAACTAATACTGTGGATTTCAGACACATAAATGATTTGATGACTTTTTTTTTCCTATATGTTTTAAAAATGGTCTATATATATTTACATTATTTTCCACATGAGATTCTTAGAATATTGTGGCATAAACCAAAATTAAGATAGGAATATTCTATAGTTTTCATTCTATTATATTTATTTAGTCTTTTCTTTCCAAAGCCATCTCATGCTACTGGAATTGAGTTTTTAAAGAATCAACTATGATGTTATGCAAAATCCAGTGATCTTTCAACCATACGTCCAGTGTCATCACATGAATAATCATGAGTTCAGAAATGCAGTACAAAAATTCTTTGCTCTTGAAACAGAATGTTTGCAGGAAGGGTGACCCTCAGGGAACTTGCCTGTTTTCCAGAAATTCAAAAATTTTGATGAATATAAAGTAATGTTTTCCTGTGTCATCTTTTTGTTTAAATTTTCTTTTTCATTGGTTAAATATTTGTGATTTTTTTCTTATACTCCCCTCCAAATACACATATCCATGCACCACAAGGTTTCCAGTTTTCTGTTAATAATTGCACATGAAAGTACTGTTTACAGGGAGCTGAGCAAATATTATTATACCAGCATAAATTTCTGTGAATACAGGAATGCAGTCAAAGTCTCAATTCTTGCATGAAACTTGATGTGGAATAATACTGTTTGTCTGGGTTCTGCTCATGGTATAAATCCCTTCGTGAGGGTTAGTGAGGCAAAGAGACACACAGAAACTGTGTAGGTGATTTTCCTTCATATGCCTCGTTGTCCTATTCACAATTTCATGCTGAATTTTTCTTGCTGTATGGTCTTGTTGCTGGTTAGGTATGTTAAGGCAGATTACTGTCACACGTGTGAACACTCACCAGAAGCTCTTTAGGCCAATTCTGTTAATTCCACTAAGGTTGTGGTATACATGGAATTTTATACTAAAATTTTACCCAACTGGATGATATCTAGGAATATTCTTGTGCCCTGGCTTTCACTAGTCTGTACTTTTTACAGTTGCCTATGGTTAGCTCTTGGCTTTTACTAACTAACCTTTCCCAAGGAATTCCTGGGCATGGCTTAAATCCCAAATACATCCAGCAGGCAGTTTGGTTACACTCACCCTGCTTTGGAAGATGAGGCTTCCCTAGCATAGATGTTCCATATCAGTTGCTCTCAGTGCTCAGGAATGTTGCTGGGTACATTTAATTTAACAATATAGATGTAGCCTAGATGTCTGACCCAGGCAACATTCTGATTGCCTTCTTCCCAGCAATGTGTAATTTGTTAAGTGCAATGCTGCAGTTAATTACATAGGGTAGACATCTGTGAGTGCACAGAAGCACCCTGCACTGGGAGATAAGAGCCTATCTCCTGCCAAAAGGATGTGCAGTAGCTGTAATGCTTAACTGCAGGGTCCAGACAGTCATGAAGGAAAAAAAGGATCTGGAATTCTGGCCCCTGCAGCCAACCTTGTTGTTTGTTTGTTTGATTTTTGACCTTATGCTCTTACACTCCTAGTTGGTAAAGGCTCTTACTCCAAGTATTTTATTTTTACAGTTGGTGATGGCATTGGAGATCTTCTGCTCCAAAATGCACATTGCCTAACACAGAGGTCTTTGTCTGGTAAAGGTGTCAGAATTATGCAAAAGGCAGATGATAGCATTGTTTTCCCTTCATTCCTTCCTGTATTTACAAAGGGGCTACCATTTCTCCATCAGTTGTCTGTCCTCTGAGAGAACTGAAATACTGAAGAGCTGAATAGACAGAGGATCTTCTAGTGCTTCTTCTCACTGGTTTTAGTTTCTAGTTCAGTGTTAACTGTGGGACCACCAATTTTTTTCCTGTAGTTAGAGGAAGAGGGAGGGTGGAGAGAACAAATTCAATTGATTCCCTTAAATTATTAGTTTTTAGTCACAGGGATTCCTAAGTAAAGCCTAGTGTAGCCTGTTCTGCTTGGTCTGCTGCCCTAAGACTCCCATAACTGCTGGCATGAAATCCTGGCTTCATTGAAGCCTATCCAGCTCTGATTCAGTTTTATAGACATAGGCATCTAGTGATGTTTGAACTACCTCTGGGGTATTCCACCTGACCTCTCTATTCTTTCCAAGAAAGGTGCAGGTTTCCTTTCCTTACTCTGTTACATCTGCTGGATGATTTGGATATTGTAGTGCAACTCAAATTGCTCTAAATTCTCATGTTTACATTACTAAATAGAGAGCCTCCTTTTATATAGCAAAGCCAGGATTTTCTCTCTTATGCTTAGTTTTTTATAATCACAGTGTTTGCCTACAGGTCTTTTGTGTGGTTAAAGTTTTGATTGTGTGCTTAATAAATGATTAATCATCCTCTTTTTCTTCTCTGCTTGTTTTGGACTCTTTTCCTGTGCACATACAGCTTTTGTAAATCAATTGCCCAGTGACTGCTCCCAATGGTCTCTGGTTGATCCATGGCAAAGCAATAGACATAGATTATCAGCCTCCTCTGGCTTTCTTTCTGTAAATCTGACCCATTTACTTTTCTCCTTCTCTGGATTTTATCATTACATTAATGGCAGTCACTTAGATTTTGGAACAGCACACAGACATCTGGCAGTAGCCCAGGAAAGTGTGCTTTGCCTTCATACTTCTGCTTACAATGAGTTGCAGTTTTTTTGGCCGTATAATAAACCATACTTTATCTGATCTTTCCATGTTGGAACGTGGAAACGAATTGTCCTTAAAGAAATTTCTGAGGCTATTATAGGCTCAGTTCAAAACCAGTATTACCTGGAAATTCTTGTAAGATATGCATAATTCCTTCTAATGTGTGCTTACTCTAGAATAGCTAAGGTTCTCAGCTGTGATAAAATGGCATGATTAAACTCTGCCACTTTCCTGTTCCTTTATGAAAGGCAGGATAAGAATCCTTTCTGTAATAAGGAACTGGCAGTCTGTTTTCTGTATGGCAAGTGCTACCCGTTAAAGTGAAAACCACAACTATTACTCTTCCTTCTTACATTTTTCCTTAAAACTTCCTTGAGCAAGGATAGCTGCAGAAAGCTTGGGAGCTAGGCAGCTTGTGCCTGTACAGCAATCGTTGATAATTGTGATGTTTCATAAATTTTCAGCTATTTCTCACTTGTCACTGGTGCTGTGTTCCATCTATGGTGCTTCAGAAATTACTGCCTCTGTTTGAGGCTTTCTATTTGTTGTGTGTTTGGAAAGATGCACCACAATGCAGTTACCTAATTTTTTCTGATTTTTCTATTCCAGTCATGAAGTTTTTTGAACTTTATTTCCACACTTATGTAAATATATTAGATGCAAGATTACCTGTCGTGTTTCTCTGACGGGACAGATGCCTTCAAAACCAGGGACTTTTTTAGGAACAGATGATCTTTAGGAATCCACTATTGTAAGCAGGAAGTTGTGCAATGTATATTTTCATCACCAGTAAGTCTTGGATAGGCCTGTGATGCAGTTCTCAGTTCAGGACAAACATAATCTACTAACTTCAACACAAAATAGCATACTATAAATGTGAAATTATGTCATTTTCATTATATAATAGCGTAGTATTTAGCAAAGTAAGTCAGAAAAATATCAGGGTGTTTTTTGGGTTTTTTGGGGTTTTTTTGCATTACGGTTGAGTCCAGTGTGGACAACAGTTGTGAGTAAACATCCTTGTATAACAAAGTGAATGACCCATAATGGAAGAGCAGGAATCTCACTTCTCCAGCTCTAGGCTGTCTGAGGAGGAGACTGTTAGCTGCCTGATATGATGAAAACACCAATCTGTAAAAGATTTAAACTCTCTTCCCTAGCTATAAGAGTATATTGATCTCAACTCTATTATTACAAGTTAGAACTAGCCTACTCAGGAATATAGGTGAAGTATTGAGTATAGTGGACCCTTTCTTATCTTAATTACCAGTATGTTACTTTTCTCACACTTTATGCTTCCAGGTTGATCTGGCTTGCCAAATGTAAGAACCAGCAAGCACTTGCAGCACTTTCTAGCTACAAGAGGAGTGCTGTATTTTGTTATCTATCGTCCGTGTCACCGGCATCATAGGCTGAAAAATGTATATTGGTGGGGTGAGGTACTTTGCCACAGTGTTACAAGCTTTTCCACTCTTCCATAGCATCAAGATGCATCTTTCATTGGAATGAAAGTACTGCTGTTGCCATGACATACATTTGTTTTCCAAACATCTCAGAAATTTTGAACCATACAAATGAACACAGGTCTCAAGCCATTGTAGGGTCTCTTCAGTCAATGTGGACTATACCCTGCAATAACATAGGCTACAATTTTAGGGACATTAATCAGATGTCTAATACTTTTTGCAATTTCTGATACTTCTTTTGCAATTACTGCAAACTTTTCTACCTCAGGACAGCTGTGCATAAGATTTGAAAATTTCCTTTCTTTTATGAGTGCCGAAAGACTTAGAAATAAATATTTCTATATAATATCAAAATTTCTCTGCTTTATGTAACGCTATATGCCAACAAAAGGTATTCAGTCATCATCTTAGCCCAGACCGAGCTAAAGTACTTGCCATCATGAATGAACCTGGCAGTTCAGAGGTAACACATTGTGTATTTGCTGCCAGAGGCAACAATACTCACAGCACATGAGGAATTTACTGCATATTAATATAAATATGAAATATGTGACTCAGTCCCAGCATGCTAACATTAAAGCCTTTCCACAATCCTGAAAAGACTGCTGGTTGTTCTAGAGGTGGTGCCAAAGGAAACAAAAATCAAAGGTAAACAGCCTGTAGCACATTACAGGACTGATGCAAAATAAATGTTCAGAGACAATAGAGGTGTTTTCAAGATATGTGAAAACAGTTGCTCGGATGCTGTGGTTACAGAGGCAAAATGCTTTTTGTCAAGCTGTTTAATAGTTATGAAGATAAAATTACAACATATGTTATCAATTAACAAAATGTAAATTTGCTAAAGTAATTTTACATTCAGAAATTACAGAAGAACAATTTCCTGGAGCATAGTCATAAATATTCCTTTCAGAAGCAGAAGGAATTCATATGCACAGAAAATACACTTTAGTTGTGCCTGTGTTGAAAAGTTGCTTTTTGCCCATGTAAAGAGGTTATAGTCTGTGAGATAAATGCGTACCAGGAGTGTCTGAGTCCTGCATCTCACCCATCCCAATGGTCATCTTAACATTAATTTCTCAGTCTCTAAGGGACAGAAAAAATTATTTTCTGCCTACCCATATATACGCAATTGCACATTATTTAATATCATCTACTGACTACCTATAAATATATATCACTGTGTAGGTGCTAACTTAGGCATGTGACTTATACAGTAAATAAGTTATGAGGTTTCCAGGTACAGAATGTTTCAGTGTGACTAAAAACTTAATCTTTTGAGATTGCTTGATATTGTCTGCAACCTTTCTGAGGGTGCACTTAAGCCTCTCATCCAGACCATTGATAAAAATATTAAACAGATCTGGCCCCAATACCAAGCCCTGGGAAACACCACTTATGACTGGCCACCTGTGCAGAAGAAGGGGGAAGATAACGCTGAGGGAATATTTCACTGGCACAATAGGTAGTGGATTTGAAGGAAAACGGGCCAGAATGTATGACAAGAGATCCTGAGAAAGCCTACACTACACAAACATTCAAATGAAATAGGAAAGAATCACAAGTTGGTGATGATTACCAAGAGTGTTGCATGTATCATACAATGTGCAAGATTCAAGATTCACTATACCTGTGTATTAGAAGACATACAAGGTCACTAGCCTACTTTATTTTTAAGAAAGTTATTTCAACCAGGACACATAATGCCACCACCTTCATAGATTTTGGCAAAAGTATATCAAGAATTTTTAAAAATTTTAAATTTAAAAGAATCATACATTGTCCACAGCTAAAATTTTATTAGCAGGGAGGTTTGCAGTGCTCTTTTTACTTATAGCAGAGATCTTAAATCCAGTTATGTGTTACTTAGGAGAAAGTAGTATTTATAAAGTATAACTGCTCATTTTGATAATGCAATAATCCCTTCTCCAGTAATTGACATTCAGATTTATCAAAAACTTTGATCAAAAGTGAAGTTACTTATCAAATTGCATCTTTAGCTGTTCTAGGGTTTAAGCCAGAATCTTTTAAAATAAACTGAATTTTTATTTTATGTCCACAGTTAATTGGGTTTCCACATTATAAATTCCCATTTGTCATCAAGTATAGACTAGTTTACATCTGACAGCTTCATGAAAAATGGGCTAAGAGAAACTCAAAAAATTGAGGGTAAGAAAGCTCATGAGATTGGGCTTTGCAGTTGATGTCTTTCTATTTTAATTGACAGCTCATGGAGAAAAGCAGCCAATCCAATTGCAGTTGTGTATAAATCTGCATTTCAGTGACAAGTCATATTAGTTGTGTTCTTAAAAGTCCGATACAGTCTAAACTGTAAAGGGATTTCCAGTCCCTGAACTTTAGTATATGCACAGCAAATAAAAAGCAAGAACAAAGTACCTCGATACCACATAAGTGACAAAAACAGGGTGTATTCAAACATACACCTTCTTTGTTCCTTAACCATCCATTCAATACATCAAAATTATTTTATTTGATAAATATATAAAGTAATTCAATAAATGCCTTTGTTAACTTTTCCTTGAACCTCACGGAGGGCTATATGAGGACGTCCTCATACGTGCATATGCTCTGCAAATATAAATTCAAGTATCAACTTTATGATGCTACTCTTTTGATTGGGCATATCATTTGCATGGTACATCCAATTAAGACAAAAGTAACTTTGACATCCTAATCTCAACTTCGTTTATGCTTTGTAAAAATATTTTACAAATAACATTTCTAACGATTCTGTTTTTTAAAAAAATACTGAAATAAGTAAGTTAAAGTAAGAAAATTATTTTTTTCCCCCAAATGGTGGTAATAGTAATACACTTAAATAATTTTTTAGACCAAATTTTCCTGAGCTAACCTCACCTTCTAAATGCATCTGTCAAATACACTGGCATAGATCCAGAATTAATAGAAACCACTGGACCAAATTAACAAACACTCTGTAAACTGGTAAACTGTTAAATTACATAGACTTTCTACATATGTCTGTTTCAGATTCATTTTTATTTCAGATTCATTATTATTTCTATTGAAAATGCTTCAGTTTTATCCAAAATGCCATTAGAGAGTAGCGTGGGGTTTTTTTTTTGGTGTATGTTAAACAACTAATTAAAAGGTTTTAATAAGGAGACCTAGCATTTCCCTGTTATGAAGCAGAAAGTGAAAATTTGGTTAAAAGATCATTCTAGTACTTTCTCTGAAAAAATGTTGGAATTTGACAAAGTCTAAGCTTTCAAACACCCCAAATCTAATTTAGATATTAAAACCAAATAAGGTTTTCAAAAATGTAGTACAAGGTAGTTGGGTACATAGAAAATGTAAAGTATCACTCAGTTGCTAAGTAGTGATATTAGAATGCTGAAATATTAAGAGACATTGACTAAACTGCTTAAAAATTAATATCACATGCTAAACAAACCCTAGTTAGCATCTTTCTGTATCACTGGTGGTATGACTGAGGGATTTTTATTTTAGATGAAAAAAGGATTAAAATAAAATCCGCAACTTATCAAAGTGCTCAGAAAGTCCTGTCCTCAATATATGCTATGCAGTATTTAATTTAAGCTAGTGTCTGACATGAAACATAATGAGATAATTTGGGAACACCGTAGTAACAGGGAATAATATCTTGAACCAGGGACATGATTCAGACTAATAACCTAAGAACTTAAGTGGCACTGGTGCCATTCACTGTAAACTACAGCCCGAGAGTCCTGTCCTTCTGGGTGGAGTTCAGAGACAGAATTAATGTTAAAAAATAATTAGGATCAGACAAAAGTTACTTTTGGAAGTCTCTGTTGACTGGGTAACCTGAAATCTGAAGAACAGTGTATGGCAAGTGATTCAATTGCTACTTAACAATTAATTTTCTTCATCTGCTTATTATGACACTTTTCAATTATTTACAATTTATTCCATGTGCTACTGTAAGCTCCAAGCATGAGAAGCAAATGAGCTGAATTAACTGGCATTCCTCTTCATGAGTTTCTAAACTAGGGTAAGATTTCTGGCACCAGGTGTGTCCTCAGCCTGCAGGACTGGGTGGTCTGTGGGTTTGGGGGAGCCCTTACGTTTGGAGTGGTTGGACAGGCCCGTGTCACTGCCTTAGCTTGGTTATAGCCTGGTTCAAAAAGTATGAAATTTCAATCATTTTTTAAGCCTTCCATAAATGTTCACATGTCAGGCGAGGCCCTCAGTGAGAAGGGCAACTTTAATTATTCCCAAAAGGCATTCATAATGGGTCCCACATTAACCCAAATAAATATTTAAAATTATTGCACCGCTTAACCATTTAAATATAATGAGAGTGCAGTGTAGCCCCTGTAGCCTGCTTCTGGCTATGCAGGACTCCTAACTGATTTCTAAAATGAAGGTGCTCCTGGGAAGTCAGTTGTTTTGGGTTCTTCAGTCAGTATGTGAGATGGATTTGGAGTGGGTAGTGTGGTGACATCAGGGGGGGTCTGAATCCATGGCATTGTGCAAGCCTGAAGTTTTTCAATCTTTAGACTTGCATGGTTTTAAAATTACTCCTGTCTTAAATGTACCAGTGAAAGGATTTTTTCGACAACGTCTCCTGATCCAATGACCTTTTAATTATTTCTTCATGAATTTTCATGAGAAAATTAAACTTGAGATTTTGTTGCTATGAGAAATGGGGAAATACGATGATTTTAACCTAGAGAATCAGAATCGCGTTTAACTATATTTAAAATGTAATTCTGTACACTTGCTCCACTTCTGTTGTTCAGTTTCCATTATAAAAGTGGCAAGTAAGCCAGAAGAGTGTATTTATGGCCTACAGGAGCTGAAGCAGCAGTTCATCAGAAAGATGGTGCCACAAGGGCTATAGATGGGGGCCTTTTTTGGTGGCTGCCATCCCTCCCGGCGGTTACCAGGCAACGGGCAGCCCCAGCCAGCACCACTCCTCTCCTCACCCTGACTTTAACCCCTCCTGACTCCAACTCAAGGGTCATCTCACACTGGAGCTGCATTTATTACTTACTGAAGACCAATTTAGTAATAACAATTAACCTTTCTTTTTTTTTTTTTTTTTTTTTTAAATATCTTCACTTCCACTGCGTATGGCTTACGCCTGCAGAAATTGCTCCGTGAAACACAGTCTTCTTTTGGGTGGAACAACAAACATCCATGCTGTGTTTAGTCACAGCAGCAGAACTCGGCTTTTTGGGGACATTTAATGAGAAAGAATGGAGCTATTTAAACAACTGGGCCTCTATTTCAACAAGTGGATCTAAATGGACAGGATTTAATTGTGTAGTTGTAATCTAGTCAGAATGAGGTTAATGCTTCTCCTCTTTGAAGATATTTCCTTTCCTTTTTGTTCACTTTGAAAATCAAGAGTTAGGTTCTTTGAGAGGTATTAAAACAAGAAGAACACAGCCACTTAGCACTGCGCTTGCAACTTTTCTTCGTGTATTTAAAAAAACCAGATTGTTATCTACTCAGTCCTTGTTAGAAACATGCAGATTTTCCTTTGGGGTCACTAATTCAAATAATTAATATTTGTAACTGGATGGATTCTAAGGTCACAAGGGTTTAGTAGTAGACTGTGGTACCTGAAACAGCTTCTCTTCATGAACAATTGTTGCATAGGCTTGTTTGCTTTTTCAATAATACTTATCACCTCATTTGGACTGAAGTCCCTTACTCCTGTACCTGGCAATGTTACCAGAATTGCTGTTGGCAGATGGTAGAAAGGCAGGCTTGGAAAGAAAAGGCAGTTTCAGATTCTAGTGGTTATGAAAGAATCAACAGCACATTACCTCCATTTGTGTATCCATGGACACTTTAACAGCCTTGTTTTAAGAGCTGCAAATTATTCATTTAAAGTATCACAGCCCCCATTAATACAGCAATACTTTGGTTACAAGTGGTTTCTGAATATAGCAGAAATCTATTAATATTAAAAATGCCGAAATTCTGCTGGGACAACTTGAATTCAAGCTATGCCGAATTGTAACAGAAGGCAAAATAATATGCTAGAAGGACATCTCTTGCTCCACCTTGATCTTGGAGCTGATTAGTACAGTTCAGACATTGCTAGCAATAGTAGGTAGAGATCCAAATATCCTGCAAGCTTTGTTGGCTGGCATGTGATGAAGAATGGTGTCAATAGTCATCCTCCCAAGGCATAAGTGTCCAATCTTGTAGTTACAGGTGGCTGCAATCAAAACTATTCACTCTGATGAAACCTGGCTTTACAGCTCTGTAAACCTCCCCATGACTGTATTTGTCAGTCATAATGCTATTTAGTACCCTGTTTTCACTTGCTCACACTTTAAAAATGAAAATAACTGACTTATGAATGCCTATAAAAATATTTTGCTGCTTCTGTACATGTGCAAAGAGCTTTTCAAAGCAATTTCCTTCAGAGTAGTTTGGAGGAGGAGGAGGAGGAGGTACCATTTAAACTGTTCTTATTTCTGACACAGTATGTAGATAGCACTCCTGTTTGGAAAAATCAAGCTTTCTGAATGCCATTTACTTAAACCTATGATGCTTTAGTGATCTCTTCTTGACACAGGCATCCAAGTTTAGGAGTCAGAGAGCATATAATTTTATACTTGGTCTCCAGCAAGTATGATAGTACGCAGATCTGCTTAATGGCAGCTTTCTAATAATGCAACAATAGACATTATGACTTCAGTTGGCAGCCACCCACACACAGAGCCACCTACACATTGCCAGAATCCAAAGCTGAGATTTTGGATTTATATTGTGAGACCTGGAAAGTTATGAAGAAAAACCTCTTCCTGTCAGTGAGAAGATGTTTTTGGAGCACTTTTTTTCTAAACAACAAATGATCTTGATCAGAATCTTGGTATCATATTAATATTTCATCCCGGTGATAATTTTGTTTACTTGTGATAGGGAGGAAAGAAGAATTTCGAGTTAGTACAGTAACAGCTGCCGAAACTCAACTTTCTTGTCAGTCCCTTTAGCTCTTTTTGATCCTGTTAATAGTTTTAACCTTACTGTGAATAAGTTTGTGTGCCTTATAAGTTAGGAGTTAATATACTTCAGTACTAGAGTGTTACACAAGAAGTGTTTCAGGTAGAAAGCTTTTAAACATAGCATCATTAACTAAAGTAAAATTCTATAAATATGAAATTTTAGTGTTTAAATGTCTACTCTCTGCAACTTAGCAAATTAACACTAGCATTATTTGCAAATATTTCTGTTTTTCTTTACTTGAAGCTATAGCAGTGTGTATCAGAACTTTATTTAATAAAAATATTTATTTAATAAATATTTAATAAAAATGCCAGGTGGGTGAGAACCAGCTTGATATTCTTGCTTGCTTTCACTCTTCCAAAAGTGCTGCTCAGCAGCTGTTTTGAGGACAATGTTAGGAATCTCCCCATCATACTTTGCAGCATTGTTTAGAAACCTTACAACATTAGTATTTTTGTCATCAGTTTCATGTTTTGTACAGCAATGAAGTGAAAGGGTTTCAAACAACTGGCACATCCTCTATACAAATCCTAAGGAGTACCTGGGAGATTCAGTGGGGGAAGAAAACTGTGTGTGACCATTTAATATAAAATCTCTGCCTACTCCTTTATGCCTCTGTAATGGGAGCTGATAGGGCTTTCTGATATTAAACGTTGCAGTGTCCCAGTTTGAGGTAAAACAGAACCAACTTTCTGTTTAGTAATTTTACTTCTTAGCTAGGCCTCTTCTAACTCTCAAAAACCAACAGTGTATTGTGGAGAAAACTGTGTTTTTAGAGTGATAAGACCAATATGTTTGTACTTCATGCCAAGGAACAATGTGCAGAGAGGCTCTTGCTTATAGTTATTGCTATAACAGCCAAGGTCAGATAATTTCATTATTTGCCCTATTGGAGGGTCAGAAACGGAAAAGCGTGGAGGGGTCCCACTTACAGGGAGGAGCAGAGAGGAGAGGTCACCCAAAACTCATCGACAGGGGTATTCTATCCCCTCTGCCCCATGCTCAGTATAAAAGTTGAGGGATCAGAGGGTTAGGCCTTTCTCTTCAATGGCTGACATCCGAAGAGGACCATGTCTCTTCATCTGCCTTTTATCCCAATTTGTGCATTCCTGACTCCAGAGCTGGAATCCCGTTCCCATCCATTGCTGAGTCCATCTGGGACTTCCCCGGTGCCTGCCGGTGACATCATCCTGGGAGTTTGATACGGTTGTGTATATATTGTATCAACTTCCCTATTTTCTTTTAATTTTTTTAATTAATATTTCATTAAAGTAGTTTAGTTCCTGCTAAACTCATAAATCTTTTTATCTCTTCTCCTGGGAGCAAGAGATGGGGGAGAGCATCTGTTGCTGCCAATTCAGCCTAAGCCAAGACACGCAGCTCCTGGAGTGCACTACACCCCAGTTGGCTTGACTTGCCCTTGCCCCATTGTTACCAAGAAGACAAATTACTATAATTTGCTAAATCTTGGAGCCTCAGGAAGCTCTATTACAGTGTACCCATCACGGGTAGGACTTGGATTCTTATGCCAGCTCTTGAAACTTGCTAATGTGCCTAACACAGAAGCACAAGAAATCTTAGTAATGTAATGAAATATTAGTCTTGGATAGCTGACAGAGAGAATATCTTTCCCGTCAATCTCCAGTTGCAAATAACAAAATTTTGAGATAACGGTTTGAGGTTAAAATTTGGCTTTTCTCCAATGTGAGTAGTAGTTTCACCTAACCAGTTTCAAACTGGGGTGGTAACTGTGTAATATTGGCAGTAATGTGATAACATGTCATTACCTATGTCATTTATTTCAAGGTGGAATAAGTGGCAAATGTAATATGCCAGGGACAATCAAAATCAAATCACAGTGTATCAGTTAATATTGGTGCTCACTCCCGTGGGTCAAAGGAATTCCTTAGATGCAGACTTTGAGAGCCAGAAGATGCTTCTTTGAGTCATATCCACCTCTGCTCTGAGACTCTTGTAAGTGCAGATCTAGCTATATGGCTGTTCCTCCTTCACTAGCTCAAAAATAACCTAGCAGCTGCACAGGAGTTGGAACCTTCTAATTAGCTCTAAGAAGTTGAAGGAAGGCATTGCAGATTTTGAGAAAAGTTAGTCAATCGGAGCAATAGATTTTTCTGAGGTTTGGACATTTAAAATTAATTTTAGTTCTAATAATGTCAGTGGGCATGTTGCCATCCTCCTCAGCTGAAATGACATATGGCCCTCCATGAGGTGCCAGTTGGGAAGCTATTATAAGCAGTCTGGTAACTAGAGTCAGTGTGGATTCTTTACCACTAATAGCTAATTCTCAGTTGGACAGTGAAAGATAAAGTGAGGGATAAATGGTGGGAAAAAATAAAGATAATTAAAAAATAGTGTCTAATAGCTGACTACAGCACCTTTACTGATGTTAGGGATTACTCTGTTCTAAGTTAGCTTTTAAGAAAGGTTTAAAGTTCAGGGATTTCAGCTATGTTAAAAAAATAAAATAAAATTCCATTACTTTACATCTTTTGAAAAAAATTATGCCTAACTATTGACTCTGTGTGGCTGACACATAACAATAACTCTGGGCTTCTCAACAAGAACACACCTCTCGACTGATCTGTCTTTGTGTTTACAAAAGGTTGTTTCCTTAAACTATAATGTTTTCAAAACAGGGAGCATGCAATATTAAGATTATGCATTGATGTATTAAAGTGGACTTTATTTTTCCAAAATGAATAAAATGGAACAGTTGTCAGGACAGAATGCCATTCTGAAAGCAGAAAGCTGGGGCAAATATTTTGAGTTTGTACTGAGTGAAAAAAAATCTCATTAGAGGAATGTATAATTCTTCTGGAGCTCCATATCTGCATAGACTTAGTATCTGTTTCTGATCTTGTTGATGGATGCTTTTCTGAAAGAGAACGATTCTGTTTTATATTTAGAGCAAAATAGATAAGCTCATTTGTCACTATCAACATTCGTTCCAATGTCGATATTTTCAAGTATTAAGACGCACTTTTTCATCCTACTCTGCAATTTGGTGTACTTGCCTACGTTATCATTAGATTAGTACTGCATTAATAAAGACAACAGGAGATTTGCAATAAATGCCATCCAGTTATGTTTGCCAGGGTTTGAGTTCATGAGTGAATCATATCCTTTTCTGAAAATTAAAAAAAAAAAAGAAATTTTGATGGGGCAAGGAGAACAGGGCTCCTTTAAGTTTTTCTCTAACTGTCCCCTCTGAGTTTATTCCAAGTTGTTCTATCTGAGTAACTGCTTTCATACTAGAAGAAATGAATGAGGTATGTCCCTCCCAAAACTATTTGTTTCTGATTGTGTTTGAAACACAGCCATACATAGTTTATCCCTTTACCAATAGTCAGTCCTCTGTATCTGTGTGGTAACTAGTTGATTTCAAATGAATAATGGAAAGAGGTTTTATTCAGTAGACAGTAAAGTCAAATTGTAAAACACTTACAAAATTTTTGTTGAGATTGGTCAAATGAAAGGATTCATATTCTCTGCTTCAAACTCCCACCTATATTTCTCATTTTTCCTGCATGAACTTTGGTTAGCTGACTCTTGGGCTGGAGGGGTACTGGAAAAACGTCTAACCTTATGATGTGTGCCTGAGTACAAATTCTCTCTTGCTGGAGGGGGAGTGTTTGGGTGCACCTGTGGATTATTTAAAAATTGTGATAAAACTGTAAGGACACAGAAATCTCATGGTATTGCGAAGATTAGTGAAAAGTATACTCTTAGGTGGAATTTCAGCAGTTTTTGTGTGAAAGATACTGCAGATTCAAAGCAATTTCACTGTTCTAAATAAGATAGTTTATTTAGGGGATTAAACTAAGGGGGTTTAGTTCACGGCCTTAATCATCTGTAAAATAATTGTTAGGAAGTTGCTATAGTCCTAGAGAATAATTTGAGATCACAAATTTAACAACACTGGAGTAAGACAGAGAATTTCTCTTGCAAGCCTTAAAACCTTGCTCTTGTCAGGTTTATGAATTAGAATTCTCCCTGCATTCCTAAAAGCTATTTTGTACTTTAAATATGTTAGAATCATTTCACTATTTTCTTTCTCTTCCTCTTGATCATTAATCAAAAGAATAAAGTACTTCAATTCAGTGAGCATATTTCTTACAAAACTTCCTTTCTGCTAACCCATGGGCACACTGCAATGGCAATGGTCATGGATCTGCTTTGGCTTATTCTGTCATCAAGGGGTGTTTTGAAAGACAGTTTAACCTACAAGTTTTCCACAGTAATATACGTATCTGTGACATGTGTGGGTCTGGTCAATTCAGTGGTTGTGCTGTTGCTGATCTCAATGGGTATTTTGTCACAGATCTGATTGTTTTGTGGACCTTTGTGGATTTATCTTTACAAATATTTTTTAAATCTTACTTTTGTTTCCAGTGGCAGGAAATTGACTTTATACAATAACACTTTACTCTTCATCCAAAACTTGATTTGGCTGAGAATATATCATTATATATCATTCTGATGTATAGTTTAAACCGTTCTGTGACATCACTTATCTGACATGAAATAACAAAGACAATGTGATCAAATTGTGTGTGAGCTGTTTTATGGATAGAAAACACAGCTCTGCTTAATAAAATCAAATGTGCTGTCTCCTCTGACGCTTTGCCTTTTTAGGCAACTTCTTTGGTCAATCCCTCTTTCCCCTCAATTAAGAAATATACCTTTTGTCAATCTAGACTCTTCTCTAACTCCTTATTTAACCATACCACATTAGCAGCATTATAATGATGTAATGTAATAGTGCTCTAAAAGAGAAACAGCTGATTTCTCCCATTCAGTGGGAAGATTACACACAAATGAGATCTTGTCTTAGTATTGTGAGCTACGCACACTGGGCTCTTTTTGGCTTCACTTCAAGTACCTGACATTAAACGTAAGCTACCTAAAAACTGTACTGCAAGGGAAGATGTCTAATGGACAACAGTGGATCTTGTACTGTGTGTAATGATCTGAGAATGAATGTGGAACAGAAGACTGAAAGTCCTGTGGGAATGCTGAGGTTGCTCAGACCAAATAAAAGTTATCTGGGTGTAACTGTTGTTTGGGAAGTTCAGTTGTTACACCGGCGCTCCACTCAAAGGCCCTTCTTTTTTTTTTTGGTCTTGACCTAAAATTCTTTTATCTGTTCATGAAATAGAGCAGTTGTACCATGAATGTGTAAAGCTTTTTAGTCCTTTGAGTGGGTAATATTTTACATAATATATAAAGCATGAAAGAATTCTACCTAAAGGGATAAAGTTACAAGATCCCAGTGCCCACACTGAGAAGAGAGAAAAAGCTGTTTCTCTTTCTGGGAAACAGTATGGTATTTTACAGCAGTATAAAATAAAATACAGCTTTTAAAATGGACAAGTATAATGTAATAAATGAGACAGTTCTAAGAAATAATGTGATTGATATTTGCTCTTCATATAGTTAAATATTATGACTAGTCTCTTAGATTCTCAGTCAAGAGTTGTAAAATCTTTTTTTAGTGTTCTGTTATTGGAGATATTAAGGTTGTGTATTTATTGTTATCATGACATATAGAGTTGTCTGGATGTTTGGCAATAACCTATAAGTAGATGCCACAGATGTAGAGAAATATACAATAGCCCAACTTAATTACAGTAATTTTTTAAAAGGTTCTCTGTTGAAATGATAATGGTGGACTGACCTTGGCAAGCTCCGGTCACCTACTCAGCCACCCTCCCACCATCCCTCCTCAACAGGACAAGGGAAGAAAATAAGATGGAAAGCTCATGGGTTGAGATAAATGCAGGGAGATCACTTACCAACTGCCATCACAGCCCAAATCAACGAAAAATAATTTAGTTTACTGCCAATTAAAAATAGAGCAAGGTGGCAAGAAACAAAAACAGAAGTAAAAATGCTCTCCTCCCATCCTTCTTCCCAGGCTCAACTTCACTTCTTCATTCCCAACTCCTCTACCTCTTCCCCACAATCCCAAGAGGTGCAGAGGGTGCTCTGATGTCCTTTCCTCCTCGCCCTTCTTCCCTGCTCCAGTGTGGGTCCTTCCCACAGGCAGCATCCTTCAGGAAATACCACTTGTTCCAATAAAGGGGGCCCCTCCACAGCTGCAGTGGTGGCTATCTGCTCTGCTGTGGTCCCCTCCATATGCTGCAGGGAAATACCT
>BJBW01003577.1:62633-84325 GCA_004320125.1 Scolopax mira
CTCTTGCTCCTGACTGCTGTTGCCAAGTTTTGCCCTTTCTTAAACATGTTGCCCCTGAGGCATCCCCACTGTGGCTGTGGGGCTCAGCCATGCCTTCTGGTGGGTCAGTTGGAGCTGGTGGAGACTGGAACTGGGTATCCCTGGCCTCTCTGCATAGAAGCTGCCCTGCAGAACCCCCACCAGCACCTGGGCACCTGCACCTCATACAAAGGTAGAGGTTTAATAAACTCTGTAGGCTGGAAATTCAACCTTGACAATTTCATATGAAAATCAATTCTCTTTTGGAGGCAGTCAAACAGCTTGCCAAGATCATTTCCTCCTCTAAACAGTAGACTGATGTTCAAGGAAGAGTTGACTGAGGGAAGCCCAATAGCCATTGCGGTAAAGGAGAAGGGATGGGACAGTCACAGCACCATTTACCAGCTCTGACATCAACAAAATCTGAATTTGAGGAATTAAGACATTCTTTTTCTTTGAAGGATTAATGTGGCTTTTATTCACTTCAGAAACCTGCTTAATAAAAACCCCAAAACCCAACCAAAACCCAAGCAATTTTTGCTTGCATCATTTAGAAAGATCCTTCAAAATACAAATTGTGAGCAAAGTGTGTTGTAGCTGATCTTTTCTTAAATATCACCAACTCCACTATGCTTAAACTGAGGCAATTTTCAAACTGTTGATTCTTTTTTTTATTGGCAGAACTTTACTACCTTTCTGGGCTTGAAGCATTCGATACTTTCATAGACTATTTTTGAAAATGAAAAGTTTAAAAATGTGAATGACCTGGATTGTTCAGGCTTAATTCATCTCTTCAGAAATTCTTGGACTTTATCTTCTATTACCAGAGTGCCTTGGGCTTCTGCTTTGTTTGCTAGGTCACATCCTCACGGCATTTTATGAAGATAAAAATACCCTTTGGTGCCGTGACCTTCATGTTTTCTTTATCTTCCCAAGGTCTGTGTAATAGACTGTCGCATAAACCTTTGTACAAAAACATTTATTTTAAAGTTGTAGGGTAGTTACTCTATATTTTAACACAAATTGTTCCTTTTTCCACTGGACGATTAAAGCCCTTTTGTTTGTGGACCTTTTGTATCAGCACATTCTTTTATGTACGCTTTTGGATATGAAAGCTACCAAACAAGTGGATCACTTTATCTTTTTTTTTTTACATCTTTGATGGTCTGGCATACTTTGGTGCACTTGAATTTGGAGCAATTCAATCTTGACTGCTCTATTATTTATTTCAATAAATTCAGTGTATGTGAAACTTTAAAATTCTATTGGTGAAACCCTGAATTCTTTAATGGAGTGATATTTTAAGACATAAAGAAAGACCTAATATTTCCTTATTTTGACACTTAAGGAATATATTGTCTTCCTTTTCTATGAAAGGTATTAAAAATATTATAATATCTTTTTAATGCCTTTTTGAATTTCTAACTTGTTTGATTAAGTATTTTAACAGTAAATATAATGAAGAGAAAGAGATAACAGTGCTCAGCTTTTAATTGTTTCTGCTCATGTTGGAGCCTTTAATACTTGTGAAAACATGAATAGTTTTTTGTTTGTTTGTTTGTTTGTTATTTTTTTTTCTCCACTGTGACAATGTGGCTGGAAATCAGCAACGCCAGTGCTTCAGGTTATTGTCAGCTTGTTTATTTGTCTGCAGAAACTCTTACTGTCAACTTTAATTCTTGTATAGGTGAATTGCTTTCCTACAAAGGTCTAAAGAAATCTCATTTCTGTTTCTAAACTGTTGTTCTGTTTTACTAAAGAGCTTAACTATATGATAAACTTCAAACACACGATTGCATTTATTGATTTCTGTGCTTAAACAGAAGCCAAGTGTAGGCACCTTATTGAATCTGGACCTTTGATAGAAACATTGCTAACAAATAGGAGTAGCTTTATTTGTCAAGAAATTGGGTTTCATATGGAATTATAGAGATATGCAGTATTTCTGCTCAGTAATAGTTATTCAGTTGCCTGTGCTTAAGTACTGGGCATGTATGAGTTTGTCTTCCTACTATGTTTTATTTCAGAACCACAACATCTTTTGCTATAGCACAAAGGTTTTCAGAAAATGTAGTGATTTTTGATTGCTCTACATTGGCAAATCCATTGACCCACAAAGATTAACTGTGTCTTAGTCATCAGGTAAGGAAATGGTGCTTAGTATTTGTAATGCAAAGTTCTTAGGATTAATACTTGTTTTTAAAATTCTGAGTATATCTGCAGAAGTAAACTAAAAATTACAGCAATTACAGGAAAAAACCTGTTTAGACATACAAATTTTTAGCAATAAACTTCTTGTGAAGTGGGGAATATTAATTTCAACCCAGTGAGGAGACTTGGCCAACTCATTACATACAATTAATAAGAATTTGTTCATTCACCTTAATGCAGGCTGGAGCATGTCCTACTTCTGATATCCTGAGTGACAGTGGACCTTCTTAGCTTAGGGCCTGCTGACACTACAGTCATGGGTTTTGGCAGGAATAATTTAATGTTCTGTTCAAATACGTTATGGTAAATCAGAATAATCTGAAGTGGATAATGGAAAGCTTTTTAAGAACATTTTCCAGAACATTTTTAAGAATATTGATCTGCTGTGAAATATTACAGTTTATGTTTTGGCAGCTATAAACACAAAAGAAATTGGTCTGGATGCTTTGTTATGAGGAGAAATAAGTAAAATAAGTAGCACATAAGAGTTCAGTCTAGGTTTTGCAAGTTGTAAAAAGTTAAGAAAGGACAAGCAAAATTCAGCATATCAAACAAAAATAACAATGAACACCCATACACATTGGTAAGTCGTTGCAATGACTTTCAAACAGAAACCCCAGGCTTTTTAAGAGTGTTTGAATGTTGTTGTAGCATTCTGTAGAAACATGGATGTATAGAATCATGTGAGGGCAGCTACCAAAAGTGTAGAAAAGGGGTATCTAAACGACATGCCAAAGTCTGAAAGTCTGAGAAGTACTATTCATTTGAACCCAGCTACCATTAAAATCTTAATGATTTTTGTTTTGTGGGCCTATATGCATTTGCAGTTGGGAGGCACATGAATACCACCGTGAGGAGAACTCATATAAGTTCTTGTGGAACATTAACAGATCTCTGCTAGTAAATTACTAATGTCTCAAACTGAAATAATCCAAATATCAGACAACTTATTAGCAAAATGACAATACATAGGAAGTTTGTTGTCTGGACAGACTTCAACTTAAGCTATATCTCATTCCTTTTACAAACATTTTGTTGCACACAAACTTTGAAGTACGTGAGAAAATGGAAGAAATACTGTTACTCAGGACATAGTTATCTGAGAAACTATTAACAGTTTTCTGAAATTAATTTTTCCCTTCAAAAATGCTTTAAGGAGAGCCCAATAGTCAATGTTATGTTTGAGTTTGTTTAAATTTTTTCTTTATTGAATTGTGATCGTGAAAGAACTGCAGTAACAGGTAGTTCAAGTTGAAATGGAGCCCTTACATATTCAGTCCTGTTTTAACTCATTTTCCATTGGAATGACTGGATAGGTAATGAGACTGATTATTTAATGGAAATACTTCTGATTTTTCAATGCATCAAGAAAATATTAAACAGATATTACAAAGTAATTGGATTTACTGACAAAAAAAGTTGTTCAGAGATGGTAGATAATGGGTCTGAGATGGAGAGAAATGAGCCATCTGCAGCTCCTTAACATATATTTTTTGATCAAAAGTGCGTGGTGTGAGAGGAATGAATTCTGTTGTTGCATTTCAGAATATATAAAGTATGTAATATTTGACTTCTCAGCAGCTTTTGAAGAGTTTGCATTTGAATTAGGTAGCATATTACCTTTCATGACTTTTCTATACTGCCTTGCTCAACAAAAATTTTATTAAAAGTAGTAATATTCCTTTTAAGGTTCTGAATTGATGGGAAATTAAGGGTTTTTTTTCCCACACAGATATTTCCGTATTTTTTTTAATATTCTGAAGTTGCAATTCTTTATAATTGTCTTTCTTTCTAATTGCAGTTGTTCAGTGCATGTGCATGTTAATATACGCACATTTTCATCCACAGATGCCTCAAACAATCTGAATGAGTTCAATGTAACATAGTCTGCATTTCATTTGTTTTCTCTAATTAACCTGTTTTCACGGTTATATCATAAAATGGTATAACTAAGAGTCCCACTTTCCAAGCCAGTTTACCTAGTCAGCACCTATTATTTGAGTATAGAGGTTTATCTTGAGCCTGTTCCTCAGCTTGTACTGTCTTGCTGTTCATTTTCATGTTGGGTGGGAGAACTTATTTCACCATGAGAATGGTTTTACGACAATTGATTCTGTGTCAAATACCTCCGATGAGCTTTTGGGCTGCTATGTAATCACAGCAGGCGACTGGTTTGCATCTCCTGGTATATTGTGTCCTCTCCTTAACCCCCAGGAAGCTTTATCTGAGGTAAGGAGAGAGCATGTGTTAGCTGTTGCCTTGCAGTTACATACACTGTATGTTAAATACATCTGACATCTCTTTTCTTTACTATACTGTTGGTATTTATAAGACAAAGCAAAGCTTTGTTTCAGTTCCGTGGTAAGTAGGTTTCAAAATAGAGATGCGTTTGGGTGACTGGGTTGTAGGAAGGGCATATATTTTTAGCTGGCTTGGCTTTGAGTGCCGAAGGAGGGTTTCTGCTCTGATTCATGTTGAAAACAGCAAAGAGTGAAGCTAGGCTTCCCGGTAGAAATCTTCTGAATCTGCCTGTCCCTGAAAATAAAAATAGGCAGATACTTATAGACTGTGGAAGAGAGAACCCAGCAACTAAGAAATGACGTAGTGGCTGCCAGTATGACAAGTTTCTAATTCAGGACTTCTGGCTTTGCCTTTTTCTTAGGAAACGTGAAAATGACAAGTACATAATGAAAACCACTCGAATCCTTTGTCTTGTTGTCCTTGGACATAAAATAAATGAATTAAAATTGCACTGTGCAGAGGAAATAATTTCAGCAGTAGTCAAATTCTGAGTTATTGACTCCTAGCCTTGCTTCTAGGTGGAGATGTGCCATAGGCCTCCTGCTAGAGCTATAATACAAGTAATTGGTAATAATATGCAGGGGTTTTTAATTGGTAACAATACATTGCATGGTTTGTCTAAATCAAATAAGCAGTATTTTCAAACTAATGACACCAAATCCTAGGCTGTCACAGTATATAAAATTTTATGGAATTCTATTTTGATGTGCTTGCCTTACATCATACCATTGAATGTTGTGAATGTGGAGAATACTAGGGCTCTAAAGACATGACTAACATCAAAAACAGTGAAACTACTCAGCCCACATACAATTTTTGGAGTTTAGGGCTATTATATTGGAAGCTTATGAGTATTGTGGGGAAGGAAGCTGTTTTTAAAGCTTTAGGGAACCGGATATATCTGGTTTGTTTCAATTTTGAACTATGTGCACAGAGAAGCAATTATATTCATATTTTGGGGAATATTTCAGTATCGTGTTAGACTCAATTTACACATCTCTTCAAGGGTGGAAGAAATATTTTTATTCAAAGTTTGGGGTGTCTTTCAACAGAAAATTTCTAAATTACAGTACAGACCTACAAAAAATTACTCAAAACGAATAAAATTCTAATTTTCAGAAGAGAATTTATTTTTCAGTAAAACATTTTTCATTTGATTCTGTCCTTCAGTACTGCTGTGCTTAATCTGGTAACTTTAAACATTTAAATTAAAGTTTGTTTATTGAAAATAAAGGGACTAAGGATTTATTGGATATCTTACATTATCAAAAATATTAACTATTTATGTATGTTTGTTTAGCTAGACCAATACTGTCAATGATATATGACAACACTGCTATGTTCTTCATAAGAATACTCCTGAAGCTGAACTTGTAATTTCTAAATCTGCTGAGTTTTGAGCAGGGTTAACCATTGTGTTTAATTGTGCTTGGCTGACCAAAGAAAGACGTTTAGTTATTCCATTCCGTTATTTAGTTGGTTTCCTCTGGCCTTACTTTTATTTTGAAGCTTTATTCCACTGAGAGATTTGTTTCTTCAGAATTTTAGATTATAAAGTACTTTTTCATCCTCTTTTTCAAACTTCTTACTGATAGTTTTTGTTCTTCCAGAAAGTTTAAGCGTGTTTAATTTTTTATTTTTTTTTTTAAAGCCAGCTGTAGGAACTTCTGCTTATATCGCTCAGGACTTGCTGTGTTTGGAATATTTTCTACAAAGTGGCAGGAAAATAAAACCCATAGAAACATAATAGTATAATATTATCATGGCAATTCCCTTGACCTGTGAGTGGGGAGTTATTAACTCTCACTATTGAAATTTAGCAAAACACAGACAATCCTCTGAATTGTAGACATCCTAGGTATTGATGAAAGGTCACATATCCTTCTCTTGCAAGGCAGATGTTGCCTTTTTCCCGTGCACTGGAATTCAGTTAACCTGATTCCTGCAACTTATGAAATATGTGGCTATTTCAGGATCTGTGTGCAATTTGTCAGGATGGAAACTGTCAGGGAGCAGCTACAAGAGGGGAGGTGAGTTGTAAGTTGAGGGGACCGAAGTGCAGGCTGAGAACATACAGCACTGCAGCACACAAGCTGGGTGAGCAGCACACAGGGCTGGTAGCAACCACCCACAGCCCCAGAGGAGTTGCAAACCAAGTCCAGGGGACCTGCAGGGTCCACGTTAGGAGCAGCCACAGAAGAGGTCAGAGGCTGGGCTGGAGATAGGCTCCATGCCCTCTAGGTCTGGAGCTCAAGCACAGGCAGTAGGAGGCAGGGCTAGGCACAGGTGTGCTCCAGGTCCTGACAGAATCAAAGGAAAATAAGAAAGTATATAATAAACAAAAACCAAAACAACCTTGCTGCTCACTTTTGCCCAGCCTCATTCACTTTTTAATACAGTGAACACAAAGAAAATTTTAGATAGTAAGGGGCAGGCATATTTATCCCAGGATAAGTTAGCACTTTTTCATTTCACATTTTGTTTTGAACTGCTTCTCACCTTTACCAAATGTGGTGAAAAAGGTAAGAGAAACAATAGAAGAGATGTTGTGGTGTAGATGTGATCACGTTTGACAGCAGTAGCTTTCTGAGCCAATTGTGACTCTCTTTTTGAGTTGGGTAGCTGTTTCAACCAAGTGTTCCTAAACAAAAAAAATGCTGTTCACCTGTTGAGCCTACAGGTGAATTATGAATTTATGTACAAAACATTTTATCTATTATGCATATATCTACGTTCATACCTATGTTTGCATCTCCAATATTTAATCATATTTCATGTATATTATTTATTTTGTTTACTATGCATGTTCTGTATATTTCAAAACACTTTAAAATGTTAACTACTTAGACAGCACTACTAAGTAATTTTACAAAGAATACAGACTGTGATTACCATGTGCAAATAAGGTAGGACAATAATGTAATTAGAACAAGCAAGTCCATATTTTCCAACAGACTAGATGCTTCTTGTCTGTATTACAAAGATAACAAGGCACTAATGTGGAAGCTGTTTGAGAGAATGCTTTCAAACACTGTTCATTGAACTTGGGCTTTTTTGAAAGAGATCTGTCTGAAGTTCAAAATAAACATACAAGGAAGAAAAAACACCATCACAAGGATATTCACTGCATACTTCTGAAAAACTGTATAGCTCAGGCTGAATCTTCATTAGACACAGCACTTCATATGAATATATTTATATCCTTTCCTTTTCAATTAATGATAGATTACCTAATCTATTTTAATGTTGATAATTGTGAAGAAGCAAAGAAATGTGAGTGGCCTTTATAATGTACAGCCCTGTGCTTAGTATCACAAAGTTGTCATCTACCTGCTGTTAGTTTAACTATGTGATGTCTCTGTATTCCCTTTGGCTCACCTTTTTAACACCAGAATCAACAATGGCATCTTAACCATCACAGGCTAATAAAATAGAAACCTACCAAGGTACTTATTACTCTCAATATGTGATTCTGAAAAGTGTATGTCATGGTCAGCGACTGTGCTTATGGGAAAACTCTTCCTTTATTTCTGTTCAGCTTGACATTTCACTTAAAGAAAAGACAATTTGATTCCAGATGTCTGTAGCTCCTCTGAAGAAAGACATTTTTTAGAATTTGCTCTTTATTTTAACACCATTATCTTGTGAAATTATTTTTTTCCACGATCAGTGGAAACGATCAGTTGACAAGTCATTATCAAAGAACAACTTCAAGGTGTTTAACATTTCGTCTCCTTTTTCTTTTCAACACTCTTGACTTTTCACTGACTGACTCAATACTTGACTTCTTGAACAATTTTACATTTCTGTACATTCAGTGGTATGTGGAGTCAAAGCCAAGTAATGTTTCTTCGTAGCTTCTTTTCTACCACATCCAGGGGAACTAGAGGTGTGAGAAGGCAGCCTCCAGTATCTCCACTGGGAAGAGGTGCAAATACAGCAAGCTCTGTTCCTGCCTTTCAAAACTGTAGAAAAGAAATAGGTAATGAAGCACACTGGTAGGAGCAGGCATTATTGAGCCATGCTCAAATGCAATCTTTTTGTCCAACTTCAGTGCAAATGGTCCATCTTTGACACCTCATCTCTACCCATTAGCCTTATTTTTTTGGGAAGCTTATCACCTCCCAGCCTCATGGTTGAGAGATGAAACATTCATGAAAAGGTGAAAGTGCAAAACCAGATGAGTTGAGGTAAAGAGAGTTTAATAGATAAAGCAAAAGCTGTGTGCACATGCAGAGCAAACCAAGGAATTCATTCACTGCTACCCAGTGGTGTTCAGCCATCTCCAGGGAAGCAAGGTTCCATCATGCATCACGGTTACTTGAGAAGACAGATAAAGCATCCCTGTGTTACCAACACTGTTTTGGCCACAAATGTGAAAAACAGCACTATAAGAGTTGCTATGAAGAAAATTAACAGTATCCCAGCCAAAACCAGTACTTTGCACTTACTTATTTCCCTCTTTTCTTCAGTCTGCCTTATTTCTCACTTCACATTCGAAGAAGTGTCAGCATTCAAAGTGTGCGAAGCTTGCTGAGAGACGTGGTCAGTTCCATGTCATTAGAGCAGCAGAAAAACAGATACACTTAAGGAGCACAAGTATTTTTTCAGGTTGAGCTTATGAAAATTTTGAACTAAAAACAGTCTGAGTTTGTCTTAAAAGCATTAATCTTTCAATCAGGTTGAAAGAACGTGCATGGTCTCTGTGCAGAAAGAAGTAGGATCTTAAGCTCCTGATCTTACAGTGCAGACCTTTCTATGACTTAAATTGCTGTATGTGATTATTAGTAGCTGTAACTTCAGTGGCTGATATTTGTGATCACCATGACAAATTTCCTGTCATTGCTATATATCTATAGACATAATAAATTTAAAATCTTTTGTCCATTGTGGCCAAAGTTCACTTAAGCAAATAAAGGATTTCACTATATGGCATTAAACCACTGATTCTTGTATATTTATTTGTCTGAAATGAATCTTTCAAACTCAATGCATTTTAATAGTCCTGAGTGAAAACCAAAAAGAAATCTGGATACCGAGCATCAATTCAGCTGCATAATGTCAGACTCAAAACTGATGTAAAATTTTAGTATTTTTTTTCCTTGGGAAGCATAGAGTGCACTTCAGGATTAGCAGAGAAGAATGCGCCACGGTTTCCCTCTCAGATGGTAACATATGGCAGTGAAAACTGGCACCCCCATCTATTCTCAGCATCTATCACGCTGCCTACTGAAGTGCAATGATAATGAATGCTGTAGCTTCCATTCTTCTGGGGGTTTCTCTATTGAAGATATTGATTTAATACCACCATCTGGAACAAAAAACTACTTTGATAGCTCATCTCTTTCAAGGCAAAACCAAGTCCTATCTATGAAAGTCTGCAAGGGCTGTTCAGTAAAAAATGTTTTTGCTTAATTAATAACACAGAGAAATTAATGTCTTTCCTGTTCTGTTCTTGCTGATTGATGTTTACCATTTCAAGGGGTGCATGCTTTCTTTAAAAAAAAAAAAAAAGTATATCTTTTAAATATTTATATATTTTAAATATTTATTTTTAAAAGAGATTGAATTCCTTTTCTGCTTTCTCAGAATGTAGTTTCTCAGTGGGACTTTCCGATGAAGAAAATTTTGGCAAGATTTCTCAAAAACATGCCCATAATTATATGCTGCCATGATAGATGCTGGGAGGAAGAATCAAAGCTTTTTAAAAACAATAAATAATGTGGGAAGGGACATAGTCAGTGTTGAAGCAATAGAAACTGAATTGACTATAAATGAAGACTAAAACACTGAAAACTTTCATTTATTTCTGTAGTATCTGAGGGTGAATCTATTAATCTTACTTGGCATATATTTACATAGCAGCCAATAATTTAGGTGCTCTTGGAAGAATTGGGTGAGAATGAAATTGGTCCAAGGAATTGTGACAATTACAGTGATGAACACTAGGATTGTGACGTCATCGATGTCGTTTTTTGGCCACAAGTTTTCCGTAGAAAAATGTAGCTGGGCAGTGCTTGTAGCTTCTCTCCCATGTTGGGGGAGCAGGACATACAGAATGGTTGCTGACCACCAACCATCACCTGGAAACATTTGGCACCACCAGAGTAAGGACTGGAGATGTTGCAGGTTTTGCAGTTGTATCAGCAGAGCTACCAGAATCGTTTGGTTGCTAAGCCTCTGGGCCAGAGAGCTGTACCCAACACAACATCTGTTTGCTTGCACTAGAGGGTTGGGCTAGAGAGAGCAGCTGAAAAATATGGAATATTTGTCAGTCCATTTCTTACTACTTGTGCTTCGTAAAGATGTGCTTTATAGATAGGCTTTGGGGCTTACAAAATACCTGACTGGATACCTGCAGCTCATCACATGGAGGGTGGTGGGAAGGGATGTCAGCTAAAATACATGCAAATAGTTTTTCTTTTGATGGAAAATATAAGCATCTGGTTTAAAGTTTTTCATGCAGAGCTTTATTTTCTTATTCCCCTTCCCCTCCCAAGTCTTTGATCTCTCTGCCATACAAAGGAGAGATTAGCAAATATTGCTCCATTGAAGTTCACTTACAGCCTTTTCCTCTGTGGGTTCAAGATTAAATCCCTACAAAAGATACAGGGTGCAGTATGAAGTCTCCATTGCAAAAAGGGATCATGTGATCAAATCAGACGTCCTGTCAGGGTAGAAAGGAAATATTAATTAACATGACCTTAATGATGAATGTAATTGATTTTTCTGTAGTATGGAGAAAAAAACAACAGCACAGCTTTTTAGGACATTTTTTCCAGAATTTAAATTTCTTGCAAAAAGATTTAAAACTGAGACAAAAACATTTCTCCATTTTTTAAACAATATTTGCATAGAAGAATTTACAGGTTTTTCTTTTCATCCAAATATACTTTTTATACCTACATGTAGCAACAGGCTTCAGACTTTTCTTAGAATATTCTGATTCTTGTCACAGTCTATAATTCAAGAAACAATTGGTCTGTGTGCTGTGGGCATCATAAGGATGTCTTTCTAGTAAAGGCCAAATCCAGTCAAATGGGAAGAAAGAGCTTAAAAAAAACAAAATTGAAATCTGACACAGACTTTCCAAAGTTATTGGGTCATGGATAATTTTTGGATTTAATATTCCTGCTTTTGTACATTCTACTTTGGTTTTCATTGGTGCATTTTAACTTTGTTTCAGAATCATCTTTTTTTTTTGATCTGAAAGGTGCTTGTGTTTCAGTGAGTGCCCTCCTTCATTTTGATAATGTCTGTCTGAAGCTAAAATAGAGACAAAGTTAGTATTAGACAGTTGCTGTTTGCCAGTAGGAAACCCTTGCCAGCCTGTTTCTTTTTTGGGAGGAAAAAATAGTGAATTAGTGATAAAGGTGCTTTGCTACTGGTTTAGCTGGTTTTTGTCATAGAAACCTGTTGACTTTCTGAAAATGTACATAGTCTTACTTTGCTGAACAGAGTAAGAAGTAGCAACTGCTATTTTTTGCTGATTTTCTTATTGCTTTCACTGGATGAAAAGTGGTTTTGATAACTCCAGTTCCAAGTAAACATTCCCCCTGTATTTCTATTCATTTGTCAGAACTCTTTGAAAAGGTGATAATAATCTTACTTACAGTATAATGTCTGTGGGCATATTTCTCCGTTATTTTGGAGTTTATTCTCTTTGATGACTGACAAATGTCAGTGTTTAATTTCATTAATTCCATGTACATATAAGTATGGATATTCAGAAATATTAGGAAGGAGGGTTTGGGCCTGTAGGACTGCAATTAATTAATCTACTTTGCTAATGACACAGAATTCTATTACTGTGTTCCTAAGATAGATCTGGGAATATTGCGTTTTTCAGTATGTCATTCAGATACTTTCATAAAATAAGAAACATCTGTGTTGTGTTTCTTCCAGTAGAAGAATGAGATATTCCAACTGTTGTGTACATCTGGTGCTGCTTGCCAGGGATATATATAACATCATTTGGGGCAAACTCCCTGAAGTTTTTTGTTTTCTTTTCCATCTCTAATTTCTATGCTCTCTGTACAATCACCTTTTATACTGCTATTCTCGCCATCATCAGGTCAGACTTTCTGCTCTGAACATATAATGAACATCATCAGCAAAGTCATGAAAGGCTATAAGTCAAGTAAAGATGGAAGTGGTTACAGTTGAAAATATTTTTGATCTGAACTAAACAGCCATGTAAAAATTTATAGTGTGGTACACTGACCACAGTGACATCTCTGTCCATGGCAGCTAAATCTATAATAATAAGCCTCTTAAAGACTCTTCATAACTTTAAATTCCAGTCATCCTTCCTCCCCCTCTATATTCCAGGACATAAAGTTTTTTAATACTAACATTTTTTGTGGTCTTAAAACAATGCTCACAGCATTTTCCTGAAATCAATTTTCTTCAAAGTTTTCTGAGTTGGGCACTTAAAACAAATTTCTGGAGCAAATCTGACTCAAATGATTGAAATAGCTGTTCACCAGGGACAAACAATTGTAGTGGCATTTGCATTTTTAGAGGAGAAAATGTTCTTCATGAATGTAAAGATAGTCAAAGCCCAACTGTTAGGATTTTCTTGGAACTTTTAAACTTATGGTTTAAAAGAATAGTTTTTACCCCTATAGGAATCCCTGACCAAATATTAACGTGTTGAAGTCTGTTATAGATGAAGCCACTCTGTAAGGATGCAAAAAATATGATTTAATTTTTAGCTTTTATCACAGCATCATATCTTCTTTGTAAAAGCCCATACATAATAGTAAATTTACACGGAGGACTAAAAGTAGCAGTCATGAACATCCCTTCAATAGCTGGGCAGGAGCAATTTCAAAGAACCCCAAAGCATTTCAGTTGCTACTAATGGACTGACTGCAGTAGTGATTAGTATGAGCTTGACATTCAGCAGCTTCCTGAAAGGTTGTGTGTTTCTAAATGGGGCATGGAGAAAGCAAATTTAAAGTTAACTGCAGTTAGAGAACTTAAATCAGTGATGGAAGGCTGATGTTTGAGGGTTGAGATGACACTCAAGTTGTTTAATTATAAAAATGAAATATTCCCTCATAATGCAAAAATGCCTTGTTTGGCCACATGGGGTTAGTGGCCTCTGAATTTTTCTGGGGTCAGATTTGTAGGAATCTTTTGTGAAGAAAAGAACTGGCAAAAAATAGTACGATTAAACTTTTATCTTTCCAATGTGAAACCACGAGTGGAAATTGAAAAGGAAAGTCCTTCTGTCAGAATAAGCAGGGGGAACAAATCAGCTGCTGTGTTTCATAATTCAGAGTGGGTTGGGTGAATGCATTGACAGCTTATCAGTGGTGTAGCTGCTTCGATGCTCTCCAGTGACAGAGATGGGACTTTTGGTGCCTAGTGTAAAAGAAAAGTTAATTAATTTCAGTAAAGTAGAACTAGCTCAAGTTGAAAACAGATGCACATCAGTTTCCTGCACATATTCAGCTAAATATAACTTTATGCTCAAAGGTATTTATTCATAATGGATTCTGTAGATGACAGTATGTTCCTAGAAGCCTTATGCAAGTGTGCTATAGGTTGTGCATGATGCTTATTTTATTGTACCTACCATATCAAAAATTTACCTGAGCTTAAATGTATTGAGAAGATTGTGCCACTATTGTTAGGAATCAAACTTGGTGCAAACCTCAGTTTATTGCTCTTTCCAAAATCAAAATAACTTCTCATTAGAGAAGTATTAGAATTCTGTAGTGCTTTTCTCTTTTAAATTTTACTTCGGACTGACTACAGAAGCAACAGCTTCTTTTGTGAAGACTAAGTAATATCAAGCAGACAAATGAAAAGTAATATTGGCAGAAAGTAGTGGGTTTTATTCCCGGTTGAGGAAAGTTAATAGAAACAGTATCAAGGAAAATTGTTCTCAAATGGCTTGCAGAATTAGACTAAACCCTCTTGCAATCTCTCTACCAAAAAGTGTTCTCTGTTACAGCAAAGCAATACTACACCCCAGTAAATGCCATGATGTGTTCCTTGCTTTTTACTTTTCACTGCTTGAGTTGTTTGCTGCTACTGTCAACTACCATTGTTATGAATAATATCTGTTTCTTTTTGCTAAGTTGTACTTATTTCTGTCTTCTTCTTAAGAGAAAAAAGGCCTTAACAACAGAAATGAAAATGCTGTTCTGTGAAGACTTGTAAAACAATATGTCTCAATTTTATTTTGTTTCTGTTTGCATTTTTGCTTTTCAAGTTCCCGTCCTCTTTATCAAAAAGATATTTGAAACTCCTGTGGCCTGTAGAAGTATTAAATGTATAATTTAATGATATATTTATGATGTAAAATTATATTTAACTTCAGCAAGAAGGCTTCAGCTCTTCAGTACTGTTTCTTTTGCCCATTTCTTCTCTAAAATAATGGTTTTTATTCTGAGTTTTGGCTGTTTTGTGATGCTGATGTTCTTCAAGAGTGTTTTTCCATTTGGAAGATCTGTGTAGGGTGAGCACAGTGACAGCTTATGGCTGTTCATGCATAAAATGATGACATAATGTATCAAAGCCTAGACAAAATTAAAAATCAAAATATGAAAGATAGATGGATAGGACAATTAACTCTGAGATTTCTTAAAATCTTAAAACTTAAGGGAACTGTTCTCTTATAGTGCCCTTTGTTTAATATATATAAGACTGAGGATAACTGCCACAAAGTTGCTCCTTGGTATAATGGGGAGAATGCAGAGCAAATGTTTGGCATTAGCAAAATATTTCAGGATCAGGAATCCCGTAACACAACTCTTTAACATCAGCTCAGCAAGGTACTCCCCGTGCCATTGAAGCAGATCCACTCTCAGGTTCATAGAATGAAAAGGTGTCTCTTACCTTCTATTACAGGGTGAGGAAAGAAGAAGAAAAAATATGTTGCTTTATTGTGGAAAGTAAGATCTCTTTAAAGTCAAAATGGGTTATTCTGCCTTCTTTTAGAGCAAAGTAGACTTCCTCTGCCATATTGTTTGGTCACCCTCAGGAACATTGGACTTTTTCAGTGTAAAGTGGCAAAATTTTCTTTAGAAGACCACTTTATTATCCTTGTCATTAATCCCTGGCCAGATCTCTAGCAATGCCAACAGCTTACCATCTGTTCACAAATACTTGTGGAACAAATATGTGCAAAGACTTATCTACACCTACAGTTTTCCACGTAGGAGAAGACCAACCTCCAGGCTTAGCTTTATGTGAAGGCCCCCATTACTGACATATGTAAAGATAAAATAATTTTCAGGTATCTGACTAAGAGTTTTAAATGAACAAACCATTCAAAATGCACTCTTACTTGGACATCAGTCAGTAAACTAAGCATATGGAAGAAAGAAGTGCAAAGTATTTATATTCTGTTATGGTAGAAAATCAAGGAAAAAACCCATGAACAGTAGAAAAAGGATATTCTTTCAAATAAATTCTTTTTCGCTGTAAAACAGCCCTATTTATCCTAAGAACAACTACTGCTTCTGTTAAATTTAGCAGTGTTTTCATTCCTTTCTGAAATATACTGAAAGCAGCGTGTAAATTGATTGAGCACCTAAAATAAAAGTCACATTCATGTGACCTGCTGTTTCATATGCATGTCTTCTTTCACATGAAACACCTTGATCTGAAGCAGTTACTGCTTTACTTAGAAAAGGACAATGGTGCAAGTACTAGCCTGGGAATTCATAGAATTTGTGAAGCTGCCTTGATCCAAACAGAACTGCTGAGTCCAGAATAGTTTTTTTCCATTCGTTTTAGATAAAAATGCTTCATGTTACCCTCAAAACTGAAGCAATCCATGAACCTGCTGCCTGAAGTTAAAAGACTAGTACTGTATAAAGCATAACTGCAATCAGACTAGAAATCTAAGCCTCCCCAGAAGCATGTACAATATTGAGTTGTGCTAAGAACAGTTCAAGATCATGGCTTTTGAAAAGTCAATAATAATCTCATGGAGACAAGACAGGGATAGATGACCTTGCGATAAGGCAAGTAATCAGCTTGTTTTAAACTGCATGTTTTTGGTTTCATAACTTTTATTTCTACTCTTCTATTACTCTACTGTTTGACTGGCAGTGTGCACTGTTGCTCCCTAAAGCTTTCTGCTTTATTCTCTACAGGTTTGCCCAGAACACCTCTAACTCTTGATTGCACTTGATTTGAAACTGGCCTGTAGAATATAATCTGTGTAATATAATCAAAGTTGAATCAATATATATTCTTGCATTCCTATACATAAGCCTAGTGAATATCCACTATGATGGAATGATTCTTACAGTACAAATTCTCAAAAAAAGTCAGTAAAATAAAATTTCAAATGTCTTGTCATTTTTGCTTCCCCTCTGTAAAGTCAGCAGTTTTTTATTTATTTGTACATTTTCTTTTACTACATTTGAGTTTGAGAACTGTAAAGAAAAACTCTCCACTGAAAAATAATTTGATTATGAAAGAACTGTCAGTCTTCTCTGCCTTGTATATATCCTGTTGGGTATCTTTGGATATATTTGACTGTTAGTCAGCAACCAGCCTAACCTGCCAATTTCAGAACAGAATCCCCACATCTCTAATGTGACTATGTAAATTCTGATTAATGTCTTCAAGCCAGAGTGGCATTCTCAAAAGTACACAGTTTTGGTTGAAATCTGTCTCTGAAATCAATGTAAATTTGATCACTAGCTGTAAAAAGGAATATAGAAATGAGAGCAGTGCTGAAGTCATGGAAACCAACTCTTGGCGTCCAGAATGGCACGAACAAAGGAAGAAGTGTCTTTTTCATCTAGCCAGCAGTTAGAAGGCTTTAAGTATTCCAGGCAGTACAGGCGGATGTTTAAAAAGCAAAAGCAAAATTCAAAGGAGAAAAGAAACTAAAGCTCTTTGTTGCTGCACATCCCCTATTAAAAACCAAAGGTAGCCTGAGGGGGAAAAAAAAAAACCAAAACCAAAACTGAAAAAAACCCAGCTGTGCTAGGTATGTGTGGGTTATGCAAATTTTTTTTTCATAGTCTGTATATTTTTATTTCTACCTTGATGTATCATATCTTGATTATAAGCCTATCTATGTGCTAGTTGTAATTCGAAGGTTGACTAGAATAGCAATTTATGAAAAAATAAACAACATGTTTGGACAATGTAAGACTAAACTATATGAAACTGAGAAACTTGAAATACTCCATTAAATGCAGGGATAAAATTCAGTCCCTCATTCTTTAGAATTCACCTTCTTCTAAAGCAAGTGCATAAATTCTATAACTGGTCAAGGGTGCAAGCAAGGAACCAGAAGGAGATTGTGCCAGCATAAATTTAGTAAAAGCTCTTTTATAACACCTAAAATTTAGGACCAATTTTGATGTTAAAGTAAACTCAGTCTTTCTCTGCATCTTTATTTAGCACTGGTCATGAAATATAGCAAAAAAAAAATCTGAAACCTATTTTTTTCAAGAGCATAGTATAAATTTTTTTTCCCATTTGTTCACATCAAATAATACTTGAAATAAAAGTGAGTTACTTGAAAGTTTAGAAGGTTTAAATTACCTAACTACCTCCATGCCTTGTTACAATTTGGATCCAACTCTGAATTATTGAAATAAATGGAGGCAATCTTCAAAATAAGTCAGAAAAATTATTAATCTCCATATGTTTTTTTTTTCCATAGGTACATATGTGTGCATGTATGGGAATGGGATATGGGTATGGGAAAGAGTGGCTGGAAAGTTGCCCAGCAGAAAAGGACCTGGAGGTGTTGGCCAACAGCCATCTGAGTATAAGCCAACAGTGTGCTGAGGTGGCCAAGAAGGCCAACAGCATCCTGGCCTGTATAGTGTGGTCAGGAGGATTAGGGAAGTGATTGCAGCTCTGCACTCGGCACTGGTGAGGCTGCACTTTGCATACTGTGTTCAGTTTTGGACCTCCAAAAGCCCCATTTTGGTGCTGGAGTGTGCTCAAAGAAGAGCAACACAGCTGGTGAAAGATCTCAACCGCAAGCCTTACGAGGAGTGGCTGAGGGAGCTGGGGTTGTTCAGCCTGGAGAAAAGGAGGCTGAGAGGAGACCTTATCGCTCTCAACAACCACCTGAAAGGAGGTTGTGGCGATGTAGAGGTTGGCCTCTTCTCCCAAGTAACAAGGATGAGACTCTTCTCCCAAGGACAAGAGTAAATCACCTCAGGTTGTGCCAGGAGAGGTTTAGATCAGGTATTAGGCAAAAATTCTTCACAGAAAGTGTTGTTAAGCACTGGGAACAGGCTTTTCAGGGAACTTGTGTCATCATCCCTGGAGGTACTTAAAAGATGTGTAGATGTGGCCCTTAGGGACATAGTTTAATGGTGGACTTGGCAGTGTTAGAATAACAGTTGGACTCAACGATCTGAAAGGTCTTTTCCAACCTAAACAATTCCACGATTCTGTGTATATTAACTCTGAATCGTGTGGGATTCACTGGAGTCAGTGCAAATACTATGTTTACATGTTGTGAATTGGGTCCCAAGGAGGAAAACGTGGCTTTAAAACAGCAAGGGTAAATTTCTGCTGTTAGCTGTTGCCATTTGTTTTTAACCTAGAGAAGATGGAAGGAAGTGTAAGGTCAACTGTGATTTTATAGGAGAGCTTCAAGAGCATGTGCTGAAAAATATTGCTGAAATCAGTAAATGAACACATACAGCATCCCAAAGTAATGAAAAATAAATATCAACAAGTACAGCTGTAAGACAGTCACAGCCAGAGAGGATTCCGGTTTGGATGGCCCTGTAAAAATGATCCACACTAAATGGTTAAGAGGAGAAAAAAGTTCAAGGCTTTCTTAGTGGGTGCTATTGTCACTGAGAAAGAAAGAGGGATGTTTGGGGCAGGAGACAGAGGAAGGAACTGCAGGGAAGTAGCCAATAGGTCTTTGGGGCTGGGAAGAGCTCTGTACAAGGTTTCTTGGTTCACAAAGTCCATTGCCATGGTACTTGAAGTAATTTATTTTGTAGAAATAGTGAAAAAGTTAAAGTGTAAGCTACCCATGGGAACTCTTAAAGCTTATGTGACATGCTACAGGTTTTCAGCTGCAATATTCGACTGAGAAGTGCTGTAACTAAGTAAAGTTTTAATTAGCATTTGAGAGTATGTGGGTATGAAAATTTAATTTACACAAATACAATGCAAATAAAAGCATATATCTGAAAAATCCCATATTGTTGGGGTTGTTTTATTTTGTCTTGCAGAATGTCCCCAGGTACTTTTCAGAACATTTTATATTTCTGTAACTAATTAAGTGAGTAAAGCAGAATCAAAAAGATGCATCTAACTAAAATTTAAATGTTGTGTGATTGACATGAATAAATATTTAATAGTGGACTCTTCTAACTGAAATGACACTGTAGGCAAAATCTTGTATAATATCCATTAAGAGATTAACCTTGGGTATTGTCATCTGAAAAATCTTCATCCAAGCATAAAAAATTGAAAAGCTCCTATCCTGTAATCAACTCTGACAAACTGAACAGGGTAAACCACCTGTCTCCTAGGACAACTGAAAACCAAAACTCCTGTCTGTGATTATATATTACAATGCTCTTGATTTTCTGCCTAAAGCACAATTTGTTTAGTCGAAAAAAAAAAAAAGTGTCACTTAACATGACCCTTGCTTTTAGGAAAGTAAAAGCAGCAACACATTAAAAAATAGTAAATATGTTTCAAAGATTTGAGGTAAACCAACAATTGATTTTTTAAAAGTTCTGAGTGTAAGCTATAGTTTCCAAGTAATTGTGGGGCTGTCATAAATTTAATAGGTTTAACATTTAAATGAAAGGGTGCAATTCATGTATGAACACAGAAAATGAATTAACGCAGCTGCTAAGTGGCAATATATTGTATACAGTAGAAGTGTCTGCTATGGGAATACATATTTTTTAATATTACATAACAATGAGGCTTAAGAACAACATATAGATTTATATTTTTATCTGGGGACAAAGAACCCCAAAGTTCAATGTAACACAGTGCTTGTAGAAGATAGCAAACATGATATATGTGTAAATATTTAATGGAAATATCAGGCTTTAAATCCGTTATTTTTTTATTGGCTCTGAAATTGTATCATTGAAACTTTGGTTCTGGCATTTGAAAACTCTTTCTGTTGGGTAAGAATAGTTTTCAGACGTGTTTTACCTGCTAAGTAAACATTTTAAGTGTGATTGGCTAGAACTAAGACTAAGCTCATAATTTAAAGAAACTCAGCGTCTTGAAAATCATTCTACTTTGGTCAAATGCCAAAGTCTGTGTTAAGAAAGCACTTATGCACTGAAAGATGCAATTATTGGCATATATTTCCTCTAGAAGTTAATAGGAAAGATGTATTTTAAGTGATACAATAGTTGGTTACACCCTTGCCTGATAGGATAGTAGTATATATGATAGTATATATATGATAGTCATTCTGATGCAGGAGAATATAAACGGGACAGCAAATCTGTAATTAAAAAAGGAAAGTTTCAGGTGTCTGCTGTCAGGCAGCTATTGTGCTTTAATAAATCTTGGATTATCATATGTTTGTATACACTCCGCAGCCACCTAATGAGGAAACAATCCAACAACCAAAACAGAAGATGGATAATAAATCTGAGTGGTCAAACTGTTAGTTTTACTGTTACATGCATCTGAGGATTGCATTTTCACATCTTCTTCCTCTTTCTTGGCTGCAAAACTGTTTATACAAGTTGCATTTAATTGGAAACACTATTACAATTTTAGAAGAATTATTTTATTGTTTTCTTTTTAAAGCAATTTTTGCTATTAATGAATGGAAAGAGGGTTGATTTCCTTTGATAAAGACTTGTTCCACTGCATAAAAGATAACCAATCCCATGTTGCAGTATCAGCTTTTGCCCTATAAGAACATTGTTCTCAAGGGTTCTTATGGATTTTCCACATATAGTGGTAGGTAAGGAAATGGTGCTAGCTTTTTTCTTATAATTCTTAATATGAAAATCCTATTGTTTCTGTTGAAGACATAAGTAGTTTAACTGTCAAAGAGATGGATACTAGATTGTGAAGGAAAGTAACAAAGACAGCAATTCACATCTGTCATCCCGTGATGAGTGTATACCGCTTGAGACAAAATGAACAAGCAAATAAGATCTATTTACCAACACTGTGAAGCAATATTCCTGTTAAGAAATCTGTCCAAT